>CANXYC010927868.1:0-16109 GCA_948193065.1 Aleurites moluccanus | reverse complement strand
TTATTCTAGGGACATTATTATAATAATTTATATTACGCAGTTATTCAAATAATCATAATAATGAAAGCCATATATAAATCATGATATAAAATGTACCAAAAATAATCATCTGATGATTGGTCTTTAGGGCACAAATCCAACAGATATTGAGCGTGAAAACTAGTTTATTGATATCTTATATTGTATTTGTTACCATATATGTGTGTATTTGACAGAACTACTATACTGATGCAGTAGTAGGGGAAAAACCATCAGCTTTGTGCACAGTGGCCTACTGGACAGGGCTAATTGTCCAGGACCCTAGCTAGGAAAGGACTTGTCTCAGCCATAAGGTCTGGCCCACCTTATGTATATAGTGGATATTCGACTATAGTTATAAACCCCTTATATCTGTCTCTTGCACACACAGACCCACAATTGGTCCTTGTTGGTATCCAACCCTGTTTATTGATACCATATTGATACTGTTTATTTGATTTTACCTGAATAATTTCTTCTTGGAACATGGGTGTGCATAAACTCGACTCTTGATTAATAATCCCGATCTTTTATTACCTATACCCATTTCTGCATATAATTTGGTATATAGTGAGTTCACTTAGTATTTTTATACTTACCTAATTTCTGGTTTAATATTTTTAGGTCTTGAGCAGTAGTGCGGTTCCAGTCTCTTTTCCAAGGAACTGCTGTCTATTTTTGGTTATGTAAATATTTGATACTTAAGTATTTTGGTTTTAATCTAGTATGCTCCATGGTTTGTATCAAAATATGGGCTGTAGATATATATATATATATAGTAATGGAGAATGATAAAATTCTATTTTGGGTTGTTAATATAAATATTAATTTTGATTATGCTGGATTTGAAAATGGGATAATATGGATGATCTGATAACATGATTTGAAGTTGTGAACTAAATGTATATTGAGTATGATTGTTGCAAGATAGTATTCTGATATTATAGGGTTTCTACGGATATTAGTCATATTTGACTATATCCACATCCTAGGACCGTCACGCTCGATTTTCGGGTCGTGACAGCTTCGAACCTAATAGGACCCGAACATCACTATAAAAGACACCACACCATCCTTGAAGGCCAAGTTCCTTAGTAAAACCAAACATCTCAAAAGGTGAATCCCATAAACATCCTTGAAGCCCAATTTCCTTGGCAAAACCAAAATCAATCTCCCTATCATCCTTGAAGCCCAAGTTCCTTCACAAAACAAAAACCAAAACCAACCAAATTTCTCATCTCAAAGAGAACGTATGGGTTGTATGAAGAAGATCCCATAAACCCCATTTATTCACGAAAAGCCTATTGCCCTTTTAATGTTGTGTTAGGAACAAAGCCAAAGATAAATTCATCATCCTTCCAAAAGCACAAATGAACCATAAAAAGTGAGATCTATAATTCCAATGCACCCTCTGAAAGCCTAAGCAAATAAACATTCGTTTAAGTTTAAAATCTTATTTTGTCATAAATACCTCAAAACAAAGCAAATTCTTTGATTTTAACTAAAAACCAATCAACTCAAGGCCGAACTTGACCATAGTCTTCCATGATAATCATTAAACCTAGACTGAGTATGGTTTCAACCAATCTGAAAGCATCATCCTCAATAATCATACATACTCAACCCAGACAGGTATGGGTCCAATTAGCACTAATCTAACAATGTTGCTAAAATCTCGTCATTTCATAGCCATTTCTTTTTTAATAAACAAACCAAAGCCAAAATTCCACACCATCAATGACTATCAAAGTGATTAAGTTAACCTTCCTTTCAGCTCATCATTCTTCAAAAGTGAGGCATCTTCTCAATTGTGACTATCACAAATTTAACACCTCAAAAAATTACCATCTTAATACCATAGCAATTTAGGTCAACTTTTCACTGGTTAAAGGTATCCTGTTTATAAATTCATTCACATTTTGCATGCCTATATTAAACTCTTAATCCATCTTGGAGATCAAATAATAAGGTGATTCAAATCAAAATTGAAAGAAAAGGTAAAACTCTTAATCCTTTTCTATAAGGAATTGATTTTAATCTACATAGGATCCTAAAGGAATTAAAAAAAAAATCACTGCGCCTAAAGGCCCTTTAGCTCCTTATATATATTAAACTTAGGATGCACTTCATACCTGTAACTCGAGCATACCAAACACTATCAAACTTTCCTAAAGATAGCCTTAGGCTTCATATCTTGCATTGCTTATATTCATCTTAGCATCAGCATTAACATAGAGCAGAGTTAGTTTTCCTTTTTTACAATCGACCATCATAGGATTCATAGTCATAGGATTCATACTTAAATTTTACTTATCAGATAGCTTATAGACTTATTAGACTTTCCTAAAAATAATCTTAGATTCCCAAAATAGCTTAAATCTAACTTAACATCAACCTAGAACATAGTTTGGTTTCATTCTTCTATACCAAATTTAGAACCAACCATCCAAGGATAGCCTTAGGATCGTTTGCCCTTTCTAACTGTGGTGGCTTGTGTTTTCTGTCATTATGATTACTTTTCAAGAAAAAAAAAACTATGATAAGAGGTAGCTGTAAACACGTAAATTTGCACCTCTAGAACATTCAACTATATATAACTAGACTTGTACAGGTTTAGGAGCAAGAGCCAAGCATTTTATGAAGAAATCTGTAATACCCTATAAATTCATAACTCATGTGCATGAATAAATTCTCAGTATGTGTTCCATTAATCTTGAATGGATGGGGAATAATTTTAGAAACACACTTAGAAAGCAAATTTGAAACTTTTTCGAAAAATGGCGGTGTCGGAAACACTGCCGAGAAATCAGCAGTCCGGTCAACAGAAGAATTTCTGAAATTGACTTGGGGGTAAAATATGACCATAATTTATGTCTAATTTTGATAAAAAGAAAGAAGTGAATGTCAATTAGGAACACTGAAAAGTGAACAATGGCATTTTAGTAAATAAAGGGAAATTTAAGATGAATAGTGGAAATGGGTCGGTCGGAGTTACAGAATGACTCCAAAAATATTTTTATAAATAAGGATAAATTAAAATAAGCCTATTCACTTTTCACACTGATATCAAAATCTTAACAGAACTTTCAGAATAAATTTCAGAAGATTTAAGGACAAAAGTGCAAAGAATGAAACTTGAGAGATTTAGTTATAATTTGCCATATAATTTTGTCTTATATGGCCACCATTTTCACTTCTTCTTCTTCTCCACTCTTGATTCCTCTATTGCCGGTTCTTCACCTTCCATTCTTTAATTCATAACTTCTTCATTTCTTAACCAAATTCAACAAAATTTGATAGAAAACTTATCTACTCAATTAGCTTAACTCATTTCTAGCCTTAATTTGTTGATTGGAGCAAAGGATTGGGAGTCATATTGCTTTGAAATTTCGTCCATGGAAGAGCTTAGAGGTAAAGTAGTTATCTTGTTTGATTTGATTAATGTTTTAGTGATTATTTAGGTTGAATTGAATGGGTAATTAGTTTAATTGCATTAGATTATACAAAATTGAATGAAATTGCAATTTGAATATTGAAATTGAAGTTGTAAGATTGAATATGTTGAATTAGTGTTAGGAATTACAAATTGATGTTAGAAATAATCAATTGGATATGAATGAACAACTAATTGATGGTTAATTTGATGTAGAATTGGAGAATTTAGAATTTGAGTTTTCAGAATATTAAATTTGGGGATTTTTAGTGGAATTGGTTCAATTGAAGTGCATTTTGGCTAATTGGATCAATTGGTGAGTTTACAATGTATCAATTATCATGTTTGAATCATTAAATCATTGAATGGAATCCTTTGGCAAAAATCCCTAAGTGGCCGAACCCTACTTGACCTAATGTGCCTATGCTTTTGTTTGGTTTTTACTTGTTTTTCCTTGCCAATTCAATACTAATTTAATGTTGTTTAATCTTGCTTTTGATACCCTTATATTATTGAACAACATACCTTGTTATCGGATTGAATCAGCAAGCCAATTTTGCTCTAAACCCTAACTTATTGGCTTGCCATTGTATGTCACCTAGTGTTTGATAAATAGCCTAGTTTATTTGTCATTGGCTTATTGGTTTGCATGCCATAGGCCCACCAATTGAATGCCATTGTCATTAGCAACAATGGTATGTCAATTGACCCACCTATTTTGGCCACCGAACCCTTGCTTGTTCCTTGCCTTATCTTATTATCACACTTGATTTTATTAATTGTATATTACCTTTAACATTGTAATTGAGTTTATTGAATATTGATTGATTGATACCGAACCGATTATTATTGATTGATTGACATCTGGATGCCATTATCGCTTATGGTATCCCTTGCTTTTGACCCTATTATGGTTTGGCAGAACTTTCGATTCGACAGGGGAGTGGGGAAATATTGTCAACCTTGTTTACATTGTATATTTGTACCCTAGCTGGGAGGGGTTATGGTCCTGGCCATAGGACCTGATCAGTCTTATGCTTATATGATACCAGTGACCTACATGGTCCAGTGATATTGATTGATATGATACTGGTGACCTACATGGTCCAATGATATTTGATTTGTCTGGTGACTGTATGATTTCTTTTCATACAGTCCGTCTCATTATCTGCCTTTCCATATGTAACCGAGCTTATATATAATATTTCTTTGGTTTACTGTACCTTGACAGTCATTCTATATTCTGTTATTTCTTTGACTGAAACCATTATTTAATTATACCTATTATTTATTGCGATGCATATAAATTCACTGAGTATCATCCATACTCACCTTTTTTGTTTGTTTACCCTATTTCAGGAAAGGAGTAAGTTGCAAAATCCCAACATCTGTCTTTCGTGGATTTCTGCTGCAGTTTATTTGTATAAATTATGGATTTCTATATTTATATTTGAGGTTTCTTTATTTAGCTACTTCATGGGTATGTATGGGTTAGTTAGGAGATTAATATTACATATGATATATTGATAATTATATTTTGAGTTATATGATGGTTTATGATGTTATATATGAATGTACAGCCACTACAGAATGTTTGATAGGATAACAGAATGAGTAACAGAATTACATAATGAATGATAATTAATAAATGAATAATTAATTGAGGTTTATAGATTGTGCATATGGTACTGGGTTCTACGGGTGCCGGTCGCTATTGGCATTTCCCGTACCTTAGGACCGTCACGGTCCGAAAAATCGGGTTGTGACAAAATCAGACTTTCACAAACCCTTGGAGAGACCTCAAGATATTCAAAATAAAAAATAATCTAAAAAAAATATGAATCACTCAAAAACGGACTTGGAAAGCACAAAAGAGACAATGGTAGGCAAAGGCTCCATATGGTGCCACCTATGGCCATTTCGCTGTCACCAAGCTCTTTGGTGACGTCGCTGACCCTTTTTGCGATACCATGGGTGCCTTTGACAACAACCTTGCATGTTTTCTTTATAGCCCATGGTTTTCCTATCCTTTAGAAGCAGATGCCGCATAAAGGCCTTGCAAAGCCCCATGGAGCTTAGGCAGTAGCAAAATTCTCTTTTGTGGCAACCCGTGTTCTGATACTTTTTAAACCTACTTTCTTCTTTCTTTTTATTACACATTGAAAAATGATGGCTTTTGGCTCTCATCCTTCATACTATATAAGCCAATTCCCAAATCTCACATCGAAAAGTGAGTGAATTTAGCCTTCCAATTTTGCCTGATAAAAGGTAAAATCCCTTTTCATTTCAACTCACACCTTGCATTGCTAAATTGAGTTTTCTCTAGTCTATTTCACTTCTTCTTTCTTTTTATTATATTTTTAAATAAAAAAGGATTCAAGTCTCTTTGATTTTGAATCAGTCATTTTAATTTCTTTTTGATCTAGTGTAGTAGAAGATTAATAAAATTTTATTTTTCTTTACATTTGGAAAGTAAAACTCTGATCTAACAAGACACTCTGATTATCTCCTCCTAAACTAAGAAGGAATAAGGTAAAGCATCTGATCCTACTCTTTTTCTTTAAATTTTATTTTAATGTCTTCTTTTAAAATTACTAAAATATCAACTTGATAAATTAAAGATAAAATCAATTAATTTTCCACTTTAAAAATAAAAAAAAAAATACGTAAATTTTAATTCTCATTGAAAGTGATACACATGCATACTTGATCTAAGTGGCAAATCCAATTAAAATGAATAATTCTTTCTCCTCTTTTTTAATCATTTTTTCTGTCTTCTTTTCTTTTATTTTTATTTTGAGGGATACATGATCATTCTAGTACCCATAAGACTATAATTGATATCCTATAATTTTATTGATTATAATATTTAATTTTTTTCTATTTACTTCATCTATTTGCTTGCTTTATTTTATTTTATATTGTATTTTATATTGTTATATTTATATTATTATACAATTCTATTATTTTTAATTATCATTTCATTTATTATATTCATGAAACTTTATTTTTAAAAGTCATAGTTAAAATAAAGGCTAAATTTTAATTATTTAAAATAAAAAAAGTTGTCTCTAAATTTTCATTAGTTTCGTAAACTAAATTTTTCTTTTGGATGAATAATTGAAGTTAAAATAATAAATTTTATTTTATATTTTTTCAAGCGAATAAAAACAATGTAACGACTCAATTTTTTAAATTAAAGAGTAAAGAAAATATATTTTAAAAATAATAGCGCTTTAATCGTGAAAACAAATCTAAATTAACATTTCAATTCCAAGTAGACTATACCAGTGCCGGGGCTCATATAGTGATACTCTAGTCTTTCTTCTTCTTCTTCTTTTTTTTTTTTTTTTTTTTATTGATGGGATACTTTTAGTAGGCTATAGATGGGTGTCTATTCCAATTTAAGGGGACTTTCAATCGTAAGCTAAAACTGATATAAAATTTTAAATTTTTGTATTTAATTTATAAGCTTTAAATTTCAAGATAAAATTGAAAAATATATTAAAGTTTATTTTTTTTATTATTAAGCTAAAAATTTATTGTAGCATACATAATATTTTTTGCCATTACTATAAATATTTTCTATGCCAACAATAATAAATTTTGGTTTGCACAGCAAAGTAGTAGTGAGTCTTTAACTCGTTAAATAAAACCAAATTTAAACTGAAATCCTTGTGATTTAAGATAACTTAAATCTGTCCAAAAAAAGAAACTTGAAATAACTTAAACCCAAAACCACCGATCCAACCCGTTTGTGCCTTCAATTACTAATAACACGTAAAACTAAAAGAAAATAATTTTCTGTCTTTAATGACATTACTGTATCAACAATAAGAGTTGACGATGATTTAACCAGAATTATAGTAAGCAATAGCAGTTACGCTCTTTCAATGGAAGTAGACATTTCTTTTGCCTCCGGAATAATCCAAGGAGTGAGTTTATATGGCATGCATCTTATCTATTATTCCAATATTTCAATATAATAGAAGAAGAATAAAGAAAAATAAAAATCTATGGGTAATCACGAATTGATGTGCATGTTTAGTATCCATAAATGCGTGTTTTAAGGTGTCCTTAATCAAAACCTGAGATTAGTAACCACTGTATTAACCATCCTTTTGAAAGACAGCTATCCATTGATAGCCAAAACTTATAGGACCTCCAGCAAACGAAAAACATCAATTTAATATCGACCGGAAAAGAGCTATCAATACATTGCAAGAAACAAGTCTAATACTTCCTTAGTTACATTACAAAATTAAATGTACACTAAGATTTACAAATTATAATGGTGGAAAAGAATTTTATACATTTTGGGAAATTCTTTGATGATATAGATAGCATCACATACCTAGCCTCTTTGTACCACATTCTGAGCAGAACTTAGAGGTTTCTCTCAGGCATGGTGCACCACATTCGTCGCAAAATTTTGCCCGGCTTGCAGGCTGCAAGTTATATTAGTTTGGTTAATAGCATTCTATTTTCTTTATAGGGTTAATTACATTGATACCCCTATGTTTTTTAATATTATATTAATATGTCTCTTTGTTTTTAAAATTATACTAAAACATCCCTCTATTTTGTCATCATTATATAACGACATCCTTTCATCTAATTTTTCAGTTTTTCCATTAGTCAAACAAGAAAAATCAAAATTTCCTTAAAATGTTTATTTTAATACCAAAACTATCCTTTCTTCAACCACTTTCAATCAAAAATACTCATCTCTTTTCACTTGCAACCACTATCTAAGCATCTCACTCATTGAAAAAAAAAATCCATTACTGAGAAAAACCCAATTCCAATCTCATTGCTAATTTTGGGTTTCTTAATCTCCGAATCCCAACCCGTCTAAATCCCCAAATCCTAGCAACTGGAATATGGCCAGATTCCATCAATTCTTCTCCTAGCTCCATTCTGGCAACTCCTCGTGCTTCCATGCCGGTGATTCTAATGCTTTCTAGTCAAAGATAGCCGAGGCCACCTCGAAGGAAGCAAAATCTTAGACAATATGGACTCCAACTTCTTTTATTTCATTGAGGTTTTTGAGTCCAATAAGCACTCCAATGAAGAGGGTTTTAATTAATATGAAAGGATATTTGGAGGAGAGTGGAATTGAGGAAGCTTGAAGTTGTACTGGTGCGAATTGTGCGGGACTGAGGAGGCTTGAAGTTGTAGAAGCTTGTACTGGCGCCACAAGAGTCAAGCTTTTTGGAGAAATTCAAAGAGGAAGGACCACCGTTCGTCTATTCAGCACCAGCGATTTGGGCTCTATCACAGGGATTATGCCAGCGATTCCATCTGGCATAGGCGGGGTTGGAGTGGCTGAACACTATGGAAGCGGTGGTTTTACCAATGAGATCTAACCAGGGTTGCTTGGGTTGATCTTGTAAGTTCAACTTGTGGGGGTTTATATGAGATGGGTTTGTGGAAATGAAAATGGCATTAAAAAGATTGTGTTTGTAAAATAAAATCACCCTTGTGTTTTGTTGTATTGTAGAAGAAGATCTAAACTATGGTGGGTTGATATGAAAATTCATATTTTGCTTGCATTTATTGTTGAGTAAGGGTAAAACTAAAATAATGGCATAAAAGTGAAAATTAAAATGAAAATGAGGGGTATTATGGACTTTTTACAGTAATTTAATGGATTTTTGGACGGAAGGACCTCAAATTTTAACAAAAGCAAAATGCATGAGAGTTTAGTATAATTTTGAAATCAGCGGGATGTATTAGTATAATATGAAAAAATGCAGGGGTAATGTAATTAACCCTTTCTTTATACAATTTATATGCAATGATAAACCTGTTCATAAAGAAATTGTAACCTCAAAAATGGGAGAAAGAGAGGTTTAAGGGTGAAGAGGGAAACTCGAATGAGTAATTTAAACAAACGTATCATGCATGCATATAATATGAAAGGAATTGTATCTATGGGTAGATGAGCTTGGTAGCATGGTCCATAGCCATTGGACCAATAAATGGAAGAAATAACGAAAAAACAATACTGGAAATTTTTTTTAGTAATTTAGATGATGGCCCAATTCTATTAATAATTATAAAACAATTTGGAAAGCTGCAAATCATTTTAACAAACATAGTAAGATAATAAGTAAATTCCAGACTGCTTTATGCATATATGTGAGAAGCACCATAAGGCTTGGCCCGCCTTATGTATCATACATGTGAATTATAAATGCTTATGTGTGTTAAAGCTCATTATCTATCTTATCCATATGAATTGTATATTGATAACCTGTTTATTTATCACAGACCATTGTTGCTTCTTATTTTTCTTTCTTCTATAAATTGGAGTGAAACTCTATCAACCAATAATTAATTATCTGTTATTTCTATTGTTATCCCACCTTTACCTATGATATGATGTATATTAGATTCACCGAGTATTTTTATACTCATTCCGTAGTTGTTTAACATTTTTCAAGTCAGAAGTAAAAGGCGGATTCCACAACTTCTTTCTCTGTGGAATCCTGCAGTTTATTTTGAGCAGTGTAATTATTTTAACTTTGTGTTTATGTAATTATTTTTAGTAGCTCCATGGGATTTTATATGGATATAGATAGATTATATATATGAATGCAAAATATTGTATGGAGATTAGATATGATTATGGTATGTGTGGTAAATGAATATAGTATTACAGATCAAAGATTGCAGAATGACATAATACAAAATAGTATAATATTAATTGGGTAATAATAAGATGGTAATTGGTTATGTAATTAGGTTCTATGGGTGTCAGTTGTCTCTGGCTGTTCTTGCATCCTAGGACTATCATGTTGCATGTTTGGGACGTGATACAATGCAAACTACTCACATGTTTGATTTGATGAATTTGTTGCACAAGGATGAAATTGGATCAAGGGTTGTGGAAGTTGGAAAGCTATTGGGTTGGTTGGAGGAATCTATTAACCGGCTATGATACGAAAACAACAATTAATTTGATTGCGGGATTCAAAAAAGCTTATGGATATGGAAAAAGAGACTCTACCTTTCGGACAATCAATTCAAGCAATGAATATGAATTGGGGAAACAAATTCAAGAAACACATATTGTTGATTTCAATAAGAAAAATGAAGGTTTAGATTTCTACGTTGTTAAAACGGGATGATAAACCTGGTAATATTCTTATAATTAAGAATTTTTTTTGACAAGGAATATGATATAAGAGTTAAGATAATTGTAATTGTTCTAACTGAATACCAGTGTTGTAGGGTCTATAGCTATGAATGGAATTGTATTTTATTGCCCTCAAAGTGTATGAATAGGAGAAGTGGAGATGATAGAGAAAGAAATTTGATTTTCTATCCACAACAATTCATGCCTTGAATGTGTTTGTTAAGATGCCCAGGCAAATACAATTGGATAATCACAGTTTATTGGAGTTCAATTCTTTCCACAGAGGCATTCCATTTGAGGTCTGGATGCTTCCAAGTCTGCAGATTTTGTGGGTACCTAAAGCAATTCTTAGTGGGCAATTGCCTCACAATTGGAGTGATTCATGGCCGCTCCATTTGAGTCTTAATTATTTCAAAGGTATGGTGCCAAAAGTTGTGGGAATGTGTAAGAATTTTACTTCCTAGGATTTCAATTATAATTTTTTGGTTGGTTACCTTCCTATGCCGCTACAAGTTCCATGTATGGTGAATTTCAATGTTAATCGAAATAATATGTCTGGTGCTCTTCCGAGTTTTAATAACGATAGTTGTAATACTAGTATGATCTCTTTTGGTCAAAATCATAGTTTCTTGGATATGGAGGATGTACAGAACAAATACTATATCATTCATGTTTAGGGTTTTTAGTTTGGCGATGGTGGGGCTTCTGCTTTCAATGCTGGAATCTCTTGTTTGGAAGTGGAGTAATTAATTTGCTGGATTTGTTATGGTTGGTGTAATTACTGAGTTTGGGGTGCTCTCATTGAAGACCTAAGAATAGTTCATTTTGACCATTCTGGCAGGTCTGTTGCTTTACATAGACATAATGTTTCTTTACTTGTTTTAGCCACTTTTTTGTTTTGGTTTGAATGGTACAGGTTCACTCCTGGCTCATCCAATAAAATCTTGCTTTTATTTGTGAATACATTGGAGAGTTATTAAACAACTCAGAAAATGTGAACAAAACATGAGCACCAACAATCAGAAAAACATACATCCAGTGATACTATATGTTGCTTAGGGTATAGAGAATGTCTTAAAGGATGAAGAAGCTCTTTGTCTAAATGCTACAAACTATGGAAACATTGCAAGGTTTATAAATCGTAGATATTCTAATGATAATTCAATGGGTATCCCAGTGGAAGTGGAGATCACCAAGCATCATTATTATCATCTTGCATTTTTTACAAAATAGGAGGTAACTGCCATTGAACAACTATCATGGGACTATGGTATTGATTTCAATGACATCAATCATCCAGAAAAGGCTTTCAAGTGTTTTTGTTGAAGTCCGTTCTATCGTGATAGAAATCTTTGAAAGAGAAAAGAATTAGCACAAGAATATCATTTTGTAGGCATATAATTCATCACCTTCCACACACCACTCCAGAATTATAGTGGATTTTTATGGCTTGAAATTGCTGAATTGTGTAGTTTTGTCAAGCCTTCTTTGGTATATGTTGCTATGTTATGCTTGGAGTTTTCATACTTGATGACAACTTCCTTGAGGACAATCAAGATTTTCATGGAGAGGGTATTGTTATATGGCTAAGGGATTAAATAAATAAATAAAAGTGTTAGTTTGTTGAGTTGTCAAGTTAGTTAGCTCCAAAAATTAGTTATATACACTGATGTAACAAATTCATGGGGATTCTATGCATGAATTGATAATTGCATATCTTAGCATTCTATTATCTTCTCTCTAGTTTTATTCTCTCTCTTCTCTCTCCCTCAAATCTCTTTTCTTTCTCCCACGATCCTTCTTCCTCTATTCTTCTTTCTTTTCTCTACTACTTTCTATTTCTTTGCTACTGTCTCATTCATTCTACCTATAACTGTTAAGTAGTTATGGAGCAAGTCCATAGCATATGATTGATGGCATTTTGTTGAGAATTGAGAATAAAGTTCTCTATTTCATTTATATCTAAACTTTTGTACAAGAATCAAATTTATACACAAACTAAATCCTAAATTAGGAAAGAATAATATAGAATAATCAATACACAATAACACAAATCACTCCTAAAATTATGCTAGGAGATCTGAAAATATTTACAAGTCAACACTCTCCTCAAGTTGGTGCATAGATATTGTACATGCCCAACTTGAAAACTAACTTGTGAAATTGTTTGTCATTCAATCCTTTAGTGAGCATATCTACAATTTGATTGTTTTAAGTTACATGAGTGAGTTTCAGTAACCCCTGCATAACTTTTTCCTTTATGAAGTGTCAATCAATCTTAATATATTTCGTTTGATCATACTGAACTGGATTATAAGCTATTCCAATAGCAGTCTTGTTATCACTGAACAAGGATATATCATTTTTTTTCTATCAGTTGAAATTCCTCCATAATTTTTCTTAGCCAAAGTAACTCACAAACACCTTAAGTCATTACTCTATATTCCGCTTCAGCACTCGAGCGAGCCACTATATTATGTTTCTTACTTCTCCAAATAACTAGATTTCCATCCACAAAAGTACAATAGCCAAATATTAATCTTCTATCATCAAAGGACCAAACACAATCAACATCCAATTTTAGGTGGTCATGCGTAGATAATAGCAACCTTTTCCCTAGTGCAGCCTTCAGGTATCTCAAGATATGGAAAATTGCTTTAAGATGAGAACTGTGGGAATCATGCATATACTGACTAACTATGCTTACAACTAGGGGTGGCATCGGTTTGGTTTGGTCGGTTTGAAGGGTTGTTATCAAACCAAATCAGTATCTTTGATTTGAAAAATTCTTAAACCAAACCAAACCACCATTATAGTCAAACCGTTAGTTTTAATTCGGTTTGATTCGATTTAAATATTGTCAGTTTCAAACTAAAGATTTTTTTTTATAAATTATCATTATTTTAATATAAATTTAAGGAAAAACACCGATAAAGTATTGGTAATAAAAAAATTTTAAAAATAATTCAATATTTTACAACCCAAAACTTGTCTATTCTATTAATTAGCATACTCAAAACTTGTATTTTGAGTGTGCTAATATTTTACAACCCAAAATTTGTCTATTTTATTAACTAGTACACTCAAAATTTGTTTTTTTTTTTTAAGAATTAAACTCATTTTTATTTATCTTTAATTAATTTTCATGGATTTTTAAAAAAATTAAATTAATATTATGTTAAAAAAAATGGTTGTATATAAAATAAAATCAAATATATTTAATTTTAATAATGATAAAAATTAATATATATATTTCAATTTAGTTTGGTTTGAAACCAGAGAAAAAATGCTCAAACTACAAACCAAACCGAATTTTTGATTTACTCTATTTTTCAAACCAAATAAATTAAGAAACCATCAATTTCGATTCGGTTCAGTCGATTTAACTTTCACCTCTACTCACAGCATAGGATATATAAGGTCTAGTATGTGACAGATAAATCAATCTTCCTACTAACCTTTGATATCTCCCTAATTCCATTGGATCACCCAAGCCTGCTTGTAATTTGTGATTAGTCTCAATAGGAGAATCTGCAGGTTTACACCCCAACATACCAGTTTCTTCTGAGATCCAAGATATATTTCCTTTGAGAGATTAAGATCCCTTTCTCCGATCTATCCACCTCTATACCAAGGAAATATCGCAATTTTCCCAAATCCTTAATTTCAAACTCTTTAACCAACAAGTTCTTCAGATAGGCAATCTCCTCCTTATCATTTCCAGTAACCACCATATCATCAACATAGACAATTAGCAAGGTAAACTTCCCATTAGAGTGATTAACAAATAAGATATGATTAGCATTGCTTTGACAATATCCAAATAACATCATAGCCTTACTGAATCTATCAAATCATGCTTTCGGTGATTGTTTTAATCTATATAATATTTTCTTCAATTTGCATACCTTCTCTTTTGTCTTCTCAGTATGAAACCCTGGAGATATTTCCCTATAAACCTGTACCTTTAATTCTCCATGTAAAAAAGTATTTTTAACATCAAACTGGTGTAGATCCCAATTAAGGTCAGCAACACATGACAACAAGACTCTGATGGTATTCATTTTCGCAACAAGAGAAAAAGTTTCTTTGTAGTCTACTCCATGAGTTTGAGTAAATCCTTTTGCTATGAATCTTACTTTATACCTTTCAATTGATTCATTTGCTTTATGTTTTATAATGAACACTCATTTGCATTCAACTGGCTTCTTTTTAGATGAAGAAGTGACAAGCTCTCAAGTTTTTTTTTTTACCAAGGCTTTCATCTCTTCCATTATTGCTTCTTTCCATCGTTCATCAAGAACTGCTTCTTTCCATCATTCATGAAGAACTACTTCTTGCCAATCCTGTGGAATAGAACCAGAAGACATAGACTATAATACTTCAGTTAAAGCTTAGAACCTGAACCATAAAGGGTAAACATAGGAGATTTGTCCTTTGTTTGAAAGTTGTGTATTATTACATGTTTATGCTTGAATTGAATGTATATGCATGTTTTAGGAAGTATTATACGTGTAAAAGTGGTTTAAAGGCTAGTAGGAAGAAATCGGATAAATTTGAGTTTTTGGTGAACTGGGGGCAAAATGGTCATTTCACACTCCTTGAGTTATTTATGGAATTAACATCATATTTGAAGGTAGAAAAAAATATTAGGACATGAAAATGATGATATTATCTTTATTTGAAATTTTGTTAGAGAATTAAACCTGGTAGAAAATAATTTCGGGCAAAGCTGCTCAGATAAGGATCAAATTTGAACTAAGGATAATTTAGTCTTTTCCTTTGAAATATGGACTTATTTGGTGTATATAAGCTTATGGTATCATTTTAGGCTTACTTAAATCAAACCATTGGATGAAAAGATGAAGAATTGAATGGTTGGATAGTTAGGTTTCACAATTTCTACCATAAACTCAATGTATAGGATTATGCCATATGATATTTAGTTGATTTTCTTCATCTCTTCATCTTCCTTATCAAATTCACCAACCAAATTTTCTCTCTCCTCCATTGCTAAATTTCGGCCAACCTTGAACAACACCAAATCTTGTTGTTTTCTTCCATTTTTTTTGATAGAAACCAACTAATTTCATCATCCTAAACACAAATATAGCTTTAGATTCTAAGGAAAAACAAGAAAAAATAAAGAATCAAAGTTTGGAAGTTTTTGAAGAACTTTTGGTAAGTGATTGATTTTACCATTCTTTTGGTTTAATTATGTTCTTAAGATGTTCTTTGATATTATTTAGTATCAAAAATGAGTTTTGGTTGGAAGAAAAATCAAAAGTTGGAAGAAAACCCTAATAGGAAGAAATATGAATCAAAGTATTATTTTGATGGATGTTTTTGTTCAAATGAGTTGTATTTGATGTTTATGATATGAATTAGTGGTTAATTAATGGAAACAAATCCATTTGGAGGAACTTTTGTTTTGGCCGAATATGATGATGTGAAAATGATGATTTGTATTTTGATGTTTAATAGGTTTAAAGGCTTGAATGATGTGTATTTGAT
>CANXYC010927732.1:0-21177 GCA_948193065.1 Aleurites moluccanus | reverse complement strand
ATATATGACAGGTTGTGATTGATAATGAATAAATAGAGATTGTATACATGCATATTGTATTGATAGGATTGATATGGTTGATATTGGGTTCTACGGGTGCCGGTCGCCATTGGCATCTCCCGTGCCCTAGGACCGTCGCGGATCGCGAGAGCGGGTCATGACAGTGAGAGATGGGTTCTTTAACTTTTTGTTGGGCTTGTAAGAATTCCATCAATTGATCAAATTTTTTACTGTAATCTTGAGTCATCTTCTGGTTAATAAGCATTAATTCCTTAAATTTCTTGTTATTTTCTAACTGTAAGAGTTCCAATTGGTGACCCATATCTAATTGCAAACTCTCACTTCACTGAAATTGCATCTATATATCCTTGAATTTCTAAATATTGAGCTGATAGTTTTCCTGGATTTCATGGCTGATGTCCGAAGCTATTGATTTGCTAGTCGTGATTTCTCTTATAGAACTTGTAATCAAAAGGTATTAGTCATGGTGAGATCGTGTTTAATTTGCACTAGGGTTTTCTCCGGATCGTCCAAGTCTGATACCAAGTTGTTAGGCTTGATATACATACAAACCCAACTGTTACAATCAAGTAATAGAGAGAGAGAAGAAGAAGAAGATGTAGATGAAAAGGAAGAAGGAGATTAGGAGGAAGAGATAAGGAGAGAGAAATATTGAGAGAGAGTAAAACTGATTCTTGTTATTTCTTGATTCCCTATTATATAATACAACTGTTTATATCTACTTCCTAATCCTTTACAGCTACATCTGAATTAGTTATTTGCCAACTCATCTAATTCACTATTTAACTGATTACATTCCTAACATGAGGGTAATTTTGGTCACTAAACTTAGAAATTTATGAAATATGAACATGCATCTTTTATGTTTGCCATTGTTCTTTCAGTAAAACATAAGTTACACTACGTACATTTTGTTGAAAACCAGAGATGAACTGATAAGGTTGTTTTGTTTTTAGAATCTAAAATCTTATATCTTTCTACTTGAAACATGTTTGCTTGGGGTGTTGGGGACTTGGTTGGCTTTCCTTTTTTTTCTTCTCTGAATTACAACTTAGATTGATGATGTGTTCTCTTTACCTGATTATTTATAATGAAATTATAACCTAGGAAATAGATAATAGAGGTCAAGTCTCTATCATTAATGGGGCTTTAAAATCATATTAAAAGAAAAAGGCTTTAATTGTAAAAAAAAAAAAGTACTTAATTAAAAAAATTGATATATTTGTCTTTTTTTACCATTAATTATTAAAAAAAATCAAAACTACACGTTAACCTAATCTATCAAGAATATTAATTATAATCTTCCCTCAATTCTAATCCCTAATTATTATTTATTACTAAAAAGTTTAAAATTAATATATCAACTAAATATAACCCTAATTATAATTATACTTACATTATTATTCGTTTAATAAAAAACATAATTATATAATAATAATTCCTTTTCTTTTTTTGAGGAATCATATGTATTGAGAAGAGAGAATTGATCTTGGATTTATTGTATAATTCCTTTTCTTTTTTTGAGAAATCATATGTATTGAGAAGAAAGAATTAATTTTGGATTTATTATTTAGAAAAATAAATACATATTGTTAGACTATGCTTCGGTGTGCATATAATTATAATTCCTAAATCTACAAGTTATACTAATTATATATGGGAAATCCAATAAAACCTTAAACGTATATGCGGTTTATAAGATAATGTATTTCAAGCTCATGCAAACAAAGTTAGGTAGCCATACTAAAATCAATCAATTTATTAGCCATACTTCTTTTTTAGCGAGTTCTTTTCAAGCTCTCAAGGAATTCCTTTCTTCCTTGATAGATTACACTTCCACTGTAAATTTCTCTGTTTGAAAAACTATTGGTTATCCATAAAATTCCTAATTCAATGAGGGGAGATCTCGAGATTTTGTATAAGGGATCATGCTTCTTACCACTCAAACCGATAAGTATGGTTGAGTTGATAGTTCCTTTAAAGCAATGAATGCATTGCCCAAATTCTAATATTTTGCTGGATATCATATGAACTGATTTTACCAATTCTACTTTTGTGATCTCATTTTAAGATTTAAAATGAGTTAAATGGTTTGAATTTATCTCAGACATATGAGCTCTAATTCTATGCAAAGGTATTAAATTTTTTTTTCTTCCAATTATTAAATATAAAAACCATGTTTTTTTAATTAAATATTTTTCGAACTAATGAAACAAGAACGTGTAAACTATCGCTGCTAAAAGCAACAATATTGCCATTATTTCACAACCGTTGTCATCTTTAACGTGGAAACCACCAATACCACCACCACCACCACCACCATTGCTTTATGGATCGCGGATTTCATACAATAAAATCCACTTCAATGGAGCGTCGGCCGTCACAAACTTGAGCTTTAAAGTTAAAGGAGGCTGTTATTGCTGCTCTTTTGTGCCTATTGTTAAGATCAAAGAGAGTTGTGCTATAGCAGCAGACAGTTACAAAGTAATCTTAAAAATAGGAATACTGGTGATTTTGAAATTTTAAATGTGTCTAATAAATTGTAGTAATCGTGGCCAGTGGCCACCGTGATTGGGCAATGGTTGCACCCTTTTATTATCCCAAAGAGAAGTTGGTTTCCAGCCGTTAGAAGAAAAATATCAAGCGACTCCCTTTTTATCGCAAGAAGTTGGCAATTTCCTTGTTGGAAGACGAAAAGAAAAGTGGTAATCGTGAATGAAATTACGTAGAGGATTTTTTTAGTTATTTCTTTTTGCTTCGCCTCCCATATTATATGTATTGTCTGCAAGCTCCCAAAGAATAAAGTGAGAAACCTGATCAGGACGATAAGAATTCATTAAGCATTCTCAAGTTTCAGATATTCTCCAAATGAAACCATAAAAAATTCAGATATGACATGACATGTTTCAATTTGATTTTGTTGATGGGTTTATTGGTGATAGTTAGTCCTTACAGTGGGTATTGGATCGCAATTTGTGAAGAAAACTGCGGGTTGGAATTTGGAAGTGCTATGTTTGAAATTTTTGAAGTTTTTCCCATTCAGACGTAACATGTAAATAGGTTATCATGACTCTTAACATTTTATCTTAATCACTAAGCTACTAATTATTGTCCATAATAATTTGTTTTAACACTTGTGAGTTATTGCGTGGATGATTATATTAGATATAATCACTCTTTTTACATTACTAATTATTGTCCATAATAATTTGTTTTAACACTTGTGAATTATTGCGTGGATGATTATATTAGATATAATCACTCTTTTTACATTCATAGACTTTTTTTTTTTGAAAAGCGCGTTGTTCCATATATATATATATAATGAGATTGTAATCCTTATTAAAAGTATTATATTTCATATATTTATTAGTTGATTTGGTTTTACATATATTTCATGAAATGAGTGAATAATTCAAGAAAGCAACGTATACTTTTAAAAGTTGTGATTTTTATATTATGAGCCATTGTATTGACTGAATTTATTTTCAGGATTATGAATTTTCAATTCAAAATCAAGTTAGAGTCAAATCTAAAAAAGAAAAAAGATTATGGGTTTTAATAATTCAAGAAAGCAACGTAATATAGCTTTCCCCAAAATTTTTCTTTTTTTTTTTTTTTGGATTGTATTGGAAACAAAAAAGGGTTCTCTTCAATAAGATCTTAATTATACCTAATTTGGTGTTGCAATAGTCAATGAATTGCAAGGTAAATACATATTTTATAATTTTTATCTTACATATAGATAGATCAATATTTGCTTTTAATGCTAAGATATTATTTTAAAGCACACATTTCTCATTAATCTTTTATTATGAACTAGGGCCAAATATGACAAGTAGTTAATTACAATTGTATTCTCTCCTTTTTATTTTCTTTGTAGAGGCTACACCTACACTGCTATCATACTTCGATTTTTGGATCTATGCTCATTTGTAAGTTAAAATTTCATCTGCGGATAAATTTCTCAATCAGTTGTTCGTAATTTCATATAAGACCTTGTTAACATTGTTATGATGAATCTACATTGCTTTTTATATTTTTCTTACAAATTTACGTAACATACAGAATATACGTACTAGAAGCTAATTGTTATGAATTGAACATCATAATATTGTTAAAAGTGTACAACAAGACACCTAGAAAAATAAATGAAAATGAAGTTGCATTATATCCCCAGTAATTATAACTCTAGTTGTAAAAATTAAAATGCAATTTTGACTATAAAAACCATATCATATAATAATATAGAGTTAAAACTCAACTCAAATCATCTTAGTTTTAATCTCAGAATTAATTGAGATCGTCTATATGAATTTTTTGTTTCCACTCTAAACGGTGATATTTTCTGATAATTGTAATGCATATAAATCATACTATTTCCTTTTTTCAAGTTAATTTAGGTATATCTCTTCCCTTCTTCCTCTCCTCTATCCTAATGTGCTCAACCTTCCAAACTGGAATTCCCTAGGTCTCTGCTTTATGTGCCCAAACTATCTTAATGTCAATTTTTCATATTGTTCTCAATCAAAATGACTCTCATTTTATTTCTAATACTTTCATTATGTATCAGATCTATTCTAATATAACCATAATTTTACCTTAGTGTCTTTATTTCTACCACACTCATTTTAGATACATGTTATCCCTTCATTATTCAACACTCACTACCATATAATATAGTTTTCGGATAGTCATACAATAGAATTTTTCTATTAATTTATTGAGAATTTGCGATCACATAGAACTCCCGTGGCAAATCTCTATTTTAAGCACCCCATTTTTATCCTTTAACTAACATCCTCTTTACAGCCTCCATCTCTTTGGATGATTGAGCATATTTAAAATGGGTGTACTTTGGGACAATGTCACTCCATTCAATCTAACTCCCTCCTTATCCCCACTTCGACCTTCACTGAACTTATAATTCATGTATTCTGTCTTGGTTCTACTTAACATGAAACTCTTGAACTCCAAAGTGTTTCTCCACAATTCTAACTTTTTATTAACTCCATCTTGTATCTCATATACTAGTACAATATCGTCTGTAAACATCATTGTAATACCCGATACTTGGGTTGCATGGTTGAGAATGTGTACATTAGATTTACCTGTGCTTTGTTTGATGCATGTTAGATGATTTCATGTGTGTATGTATCTATGATAGATGCTCCAGAATGTATGTTGAGTATAGATTACTCTTAGAATGGATTTATGATGATACATGATGAGTTATGATTGAATTTGAGATGATAGACATGTTTATGCTTGAGTGTGTTGAGTTTGGACAAGTTAGAATGGAGAAACATGAGATATTCCCACTTACCAGTCTCTTCACGGGCATGAAACATATCTTCATGGGCGGGAGAACCTTTCATCACCATGAGCAAACTTCTTGAGTGAATTTCAAGTTTCTTCAGATTTGCCTTCACGGACATGAAGCACCCTTTCACGGCCTTGAAAACGTTTTCGGTTCCAAATATGAGCAATGGTCTTCATGGCAGTGAAGCCTCTCTTCACGAGCGTGAAGATATGAGCCTATATAAGTTTGACCCTTATTCGATCATTTTCAAATTTATTTATTTGGTCATAACTTCTCTCTACCCACTCACAAAATCTCTTCTTAAACACTTATTACATCTCAAATAACATAAGATTCAAAAATCAAACCTCCAAAAACCTAAAAAATTTATATTTCTCAAGAATCTCCATTTATAGGATTTCAATTTATTTACTCCAAATTCATTTCTAAGTTCAAGTTAAGTTAATTCATGGCTAGAATAGATGTATATAAGTTGTTTATGAGTATTAAAAGGCATTTATTATGGATTATATGAAAGATTCATAGATTTAGGGTTTTGGATGAATAGTAGTTATTCATCCCAATCTTTTATATTCTCCTAAATTGATGTTGAAAATCATATTTAGACTCTTAAAGATATTTAGAATCATAAAGATTTATCTTGTATGAGCATATTTGGGCAAAATCCTAATTTTGGATATTTGGAGATTTTGGTTTAGGAGGGGGATTTTGGTGTAGGAGAGGAGAATTCAAGAGAATAGGAAGGACTACTCCTTATTCAAGTATTTGAGTGAATTGACAAGGATAATTGCTTTGAGGTAAATATGAATAATGTATATGCATTTTACTTCTTATGAGATACATTGTTAAATCTCCATATATGTTCTCCATGATATGAAATATATATTTAATAACCTATTCGATAAATTCTTTCTTGCTTCCTATAAGTAGCCATTTATATGTTAAAAAATGACTTGGTTATTTCTTTTTGGACTAAGTTCATAATGAAACTTATTTATGTAAATGAACTATATATATATGTTATATGTTTGATAGTCTTGTGACTAATATGTTCTTTGAGAATTTCAAATTTTATGAACCCATGAATATGTATAGGACATTTTTCCTAATGAGAGTAAATTCATTGGTCTCATGTGCACAATAGAAACCTAGCTTATAGGATTTTTATCAGTATTCCATCTAGAAATGGTTATGAGCTCTAGGTATATGTTTGGTCAAGCATATGTGTCATAATAAGATAGCAAGGCTATCGATGCGTTTTTATGATATTAGTTCTATATAAGCACTCATGTTCTTTCAAGCACAAGTTTATAGATTCTTCTTCTTATAATTCTTTCATGCCCAAGTATGAGTTTATGTAAATGTATAAGTATATTCATGACCATGATATCTAAGTTCTTTGGCTTAACCTAAAGCATTGCATGTTTATATCTTACTGAGTTGAAAACTCACTTCTCTTCTATGGATTAGGTTATAGTATAGCTCGAGAGAGAGCTAATCTAAAAGATAGAGCTTATTAATTTCTTCTCCATAAGAAGACTCTTGGATGTAATTTTGTTAAATATTATATTTATGTTATGTATTTATGTCTAATGAGGAGTGTATTCTTAGGAGCTCCATAGTTAATATTAAGGATGTATTCTTTTATTGCCTAGATTGACATGTATTATAGAGTTTCCCTTATTCCATATTGATGTTAGATGTGTCTTTTGATCGGTAGGGAATAAGAGGAAATATCATGATATAAAGATTTGACATGATGATTATGATCATCTGTTTTATAAGAATGATTGTGCATATTTGGATATGGTGTGTATGAGAGCTAGGTTATATTGTGTTCTACGGGTTTATGGTGGCCTTATGCCTACCCTTACTATATAACCATCGTACCGGTAGTTTTGAGGTGCGACAAAGGTGGTATTAGAGCTATAGTTTTATAATTCTTAAGACAAATAGATAGATGTGTATATTATAAGTGTTGATTAAGATAACTATGAGTATAGGATTCATGTCTCGTCTATGTTGTGTATTCCTTTAGTGTAAATCTGCATTAAGTATGTGTTATGAGTCTAAATTGTTTGTTCTTCTTATCAATATCGAGATGCCTCCATAACATGGTGGAGGATGAGGTCAAGGTCGTCCTAGGTGAGAATTGCCTTCAGAGGAGGGTTTTGTAGGTAGGATTAGTGGTGATGAGGTTCCTCCTACTCCATAAGTGGATGTGGTTAATATGGTCCAATGGTTGGGTCAATTACAGAGGAACTATGAGATGATATCTGAATTCATTATTCAGCAGAGACAACAATAGGTACCTCCAGTGCAGGTAGCTCACCATTTGTATCTTTCGAGAGGTTCCTCAAGCTTAAACCTCAGAGTATATAGGCGAGATGGATCCTACAGATTTCTTAGAAGAGATAGAAACGAAGGTACATATTTTGAGAACCCATGACATGAGAGCCATAGAGTTTGTTGGTTATTTGGTGACGAGAGATGCTAAGGAATGGTATAAGAGAAAGCATTTCTGGTTTGCTACGCGGTAATAAGGAATTCTCATGGGAGCAGTTTAAGGATTTGGTAATGAGCGAGTTCCTTCTGGAGAGTGAAAGGGAAGCCAAGTCTATTGACTTTTAGAGGCTAGTTCAGACTCTTGGCATGAGTATTTCAGAATATGTATGGAAGTTCAGCCAGTTAAATAAGTTTGCTCTAACTTTAGTGCCTACAAAAGTAGCACGGATTCAAAGATTTTGCAGTGGATTGATAACCCTTTTGTTCAAATTTCTAGCTGCACTTAAGTTTAACTCCTACTCTAAGCTTGTGGATAAAGCTACAGTAATTGAGAATAGGGAGATGGAGGTCAGATCTGAGAGAGAGGAGAAGAAGAAAGCTAAGATGGGTAGTTCATCTAAGCAGGAGAGTTAGGTGAAGAGTATGGGAGTAACTCATCAGTCAGCTCCTTAGAGTAGGTACAGAGGACTTTCAGGGAGATCACAGTAGATTCAAAATACCCCTAGACCAGCTCCTTAGATGAGCTATGGTACAACCAGTTCTGCGCCACCTAGGACTACTAACCCTTTATGTCTTATGTGTGGTAAGCTCCATAAGGGACCTTGTTATTTCGGGTCAGGAGCAAGCTATAGATGTGGACAACATGGTCATTTACTTAAGAATTGTCCACAACCATCTTTTGGAGTTAGACCCTAGACTTCTTATACTACAATTCAGATGGATAGGGAGAGGAGTTTTGGCCAGCAACTAGGCTTAGGCTGAGGTGTTTTGGGTAGGACTCCAGAGGCTAGCAGAGGATCATATCAGCATATGGCACAGGCTTCAGGGTCAGCACGTATAGGCAGAGATAGAGGGAGAGTTTTTGCTCTAGAATAGTAAGAGGCCCAGACATCCAACACGGTTATTACATGTATTCTTCCAATTCAAGCTTTGAATGCTAAAGGGGAGTTTGATTTGGGAGCTACGCATTCATTTGTGCCATCATGTTTCGCCAAGAAGATGCATGTGCCATGTAAATTGCTTGAGAATGCATTAGTTGTTCCTACTCCTTTAGAGGAACAAATTGAATTTCAGAACTTTTATCCTTCATGTGTGGTTAACATAAGTGATAAGAGTTTGAATGTGGACTTTATTGAATTGCTTGTGTTGGAATTTGATGCGATTTTGGGCATGGATTGGTTATCCAAGCATTATGCCACCATTGATTATAATGGGAAGAAGATTGTTTTCAAGCCACCTTCGAATGAGAAGTTTAAGTTCTAAGGGGAGAGAAGCAAAGTACCATATAATGTGATATCCGCCATTGGAGCGAGGAGATTATTAAGGAAGGATTGCCAAGGGTATTTGAATTATGTCCAAGATACTCAAAAGAAAGTGAAAGATATGGGGCAGATTCCAGTTGTTAGTGAGTTTCTGGATGTATTTCTTGAAGAGTTACCAGGTTTGCCACTGAATAGAGATATAAAGTTCGATATTGAGTTGCCACCAATTGAATTGAAGGAGTTGAAAGTCCAGTTACAAGACATGTTTGATAAGGGATTTATCAGACCTAGTAGTTTGTCATGGGGTGCACCAATACTCTTTGTGAAGAAGAAAGATGATTCTATGAGATTGTATATTGACTATAGGCAACTTAACAAGATTACCATCAGGAATAAGTATCCCTTACCAAGGATAGATAACTTGTTTAATCAATTGCAATATGCTAGTCATTTCTCCAAGATAGACTTGAGGTCATGCTATCATCAGTTGAGGATTAGAAATGAGGATGTATCGAAAATGGCTTTCCGAACAAGGTCCAGACTATGAGTTTCTAGTGTTGCCCTTTAGGTTGACTAATACACCAGTTGCTTTCATGGATCTGATGAATAGAGTGTTTAGACCATTTATAGACAAGTTTGTCATTGTGTTTATCGATAATATTCTTATGTATTCTAAAAGTAAGGAAGAGCATGAGGAACATCTTCGGATTGTGTTACAGACCTTGAGGAGTATCAGTTGTTTGCTAAGTTATCTAAGTGTGAATTTTGGCTCGATAACATTTGTTTCCTTGGGCATGTGGTAAGCAAAGAATGGATTAAAGTTGATGAAGAAAGTAGATGCGATTCTTAATTGGCCTAGACCCACGAATGATTCAGAGGTTAGGAGTTTATTGGGTTTGACAGGCTATTATAGGAGGTTTGTGCAAGACTTTTCAAGATTGCGGCACCTTTGACTAAGCTTACTCAAAAGCAAGTGAAATTCTAATGGATGAATGCATGTGAAGTGAGTTTCTACAAGCTGAAGACTTGTCTCATCACGGCGCCTGCTTTAGCTTTGTTGTTAGGTGAAGGAAGATATGTGGTGTACTATGATGAATCGAGAGTGGATCTTGGATATGTACTTATACAGTATGGTAATGTAATAGCTTATGCTTCTGGGCAGTAGAGGAAGCATGAAGTGAATTACCCTACGCATGATCTTGAGATGGCAACAGTCGTTTTTGCTTTGAAGATATGGAGACACAACATGTATAGAGAGAAGTGTGAGATTTTCACATATCATAAGAGTTTGAAGTATATCTTTCAACAGAAGGATCTCAATCTCAAATAAAGGAGATGGATAGAGTTATTAAAAGACTATGATTGTGAGATTTTGTACCATCTAAGAAAGGCTAATGTGGTAGCTGATGCTTTAAGTCTTTAGGGAGTTTGGCCCATATCCAAGTTAGTAGAAGATCTCTATTGAGATAGATGCAAAGTTTGCAGGACATGGGGATTGAATTTGATCTGTCAGAATCAGGTATACTTATAGCTCATTTTCAAGTCAAGCCAGTACTTATTGATTAGATTAGAGAAGCACAATATAAGGATTCTCAGTTGGTGAAGCTGAAGAACAAAGTAAAAACAGAGAGAGCTCCAGGCTTTGGTATAGTTGATGACACACTTAGATTGGGCAACTGATTATGTGTTCCAACGGTGGACTAATTGAGAGATGTGATTCTCAAGGAAGCCCATCGTTCCAATTACAATATGCATCCAGGTGCAACGAAGATGTACCATGACATCAAGAGTTTTTATTGGTAGAGTGGAATGAAAAAGGATGTTGTAGAGTATGTGGCTAAGTGTTTGGCTTGTTAGCAAGTTAAGTTCAAGCATCAAAAGCCTTCAGGACTACTGCAATAATTAACATTGCCATAATGAAAGTGGGAGAGAATAACTATGGATTTTGTGGTAAGACTACCAAGGACTTCGAAAGGACATTATTTGATTTGGGTCATTATGGATAGATTGACCAAGTTTGCTCACTTTTTTCCAGTTAAGATGACATACATGGCTTCTCAATATGCACAGATATATGTTGATGAGATAGTGAGACTTCATGGGATTCCAACTTCGATCAATTCAGATAGAGATACTCAGTTCACTTCGAGATTTTGACAGAAATTGCAAGAGTGTATGAGTACACAACTTGATTTTAGCACAACATTTCATCCTTAAACGGATGGACAATTAGAGAGGACCATTTAAACTCTAGAAGACATGTTAAGAATGTGCATTCTAGACTTTGAAGGGAATTGGGATACTCACTTGCCATTGATAGAGTTTGCCTACAATAATAGTTATCATTCGACGATTCAGATGTCCACTTATGAGGCTTTGTATGGCAGAAAGTATAGATCTTCCTTATATTGGGATGAGGTTGGAAAGAAACATATCGAAGGACCCGAGTTGGTACGATATACGTCAAAAAAGGTTTCGCTCATTAGGGAGAGATTGAAGACAACCTTCAGTCGCCAAAAGTGCTATGCAAAACCAAAAAGGAAAGACCTTCAGTTTTTAGTTGGAGATCTAGTGTTTCTAAAGGTATCACATATGAAAGGAGTTTTATAATTTGGCAAGAGAGGCAAGTTATCTCCATGATTTATTGGACCCTTCAAGATTTTGAGCAAGGTTGGAGAAGTATCATATAGGTTAGCGTTGCCACCTAACCTAGATAGTGTGCATCCGGTATTCCATGTATCAGTGCTTCAGAAGTATGTCGTCTATTCTTCTCATGTGCTATAAGTTCCAATAGTAGACCTTCAACAAGATTTAACATATTAAAAGATTCCAGTAGCTATTGTAGATCAAATAATCAAGAGATTACATAATAAGGATATAGCAATGGTTAAGGTCTTATGGAAGAAATAATTCATGGAAGAGTACACTTGAGAAGTGCAAGACAAGTACCCCCATTTGTTTCAAGAGTAAGGTAATTCTTAAAATTTGATGATGAATGTTTCTAAGATGGGGAGAATGTAATACCCGGTACTTGGGTTGCATGGTTGAGAATGTGTGCATAGATTTACTTGTACTTTGTTTGATGTATGTTAGATGATTTCATGTGTGTATGTGTCTATGATAGATGCCCTAGAATGTATGTTGATTATAGATTACTCTTAGAATGGATTTATGATGATACATGATGAGTTATGATTGAATTTGAGGTAATAGCCATGTTTATGCTTGAGAGTGTTGAGTTTGGACAAGTTAGAATATAGAAACATAAGAGATTTTCACTTAGCAGTCTCTTCATGGGCATGAAACATATCTTCACTGGCATGAAACATTCTTCACGGGCATGAAAACCTTTCACCACTATAAGAAAACTTCTCGTGTGAATTTCAAGTTTCCTCATATTTTTCCTTCACGAGCATGAAGCACTCTTTCAAGGCCATGAAAAAGTTTTCAGTTCCAAATATGAGAAATGGTCTTCATAGTCTGAAGCCTCTCTTCATGGGCATGAAGACGCAGGCCTATATAAGTCCTTTATTATTTCATTTTCAGATTCATTTATTTCATCCCAACTTCTCTCTTTCTTTATAAATACACCTCAACCACCCATCCACTCATAAAATCTCTTCTTAAACACTTATTACATCTTAAATAATATTACATTTAAAAATCAAACCTCCAAAAACATCAAGAATCCAGATTTCTCAAGAATCTCCATTTCTAGGGTTTCAAGGTATTTACTCCAAACTCATTTCTAAGTTCAAGTTAAGTTAATTAATAGATAGAATACATGTATATAAGTTATTTATGAGTATTAAAAGGCATTTATTATGGATTATATGAAAGATTTATAGATTTAGGGTTTTTGGGTGAATAATAACTATTTATCCCAATCATTTATATTCTTCTAATAGATGATTAAATTGATGTTGGAAATCATATTTAAACTCTTAAAGATATTTAGAATCATAGGGATTTATCTTGTATGAGTATGTTTAGGCAAAATCCTAATTTTGGATATTTGGGGATTTTAGTTTAGGAGATGGACATTCAAGAGAATAGGAACCACTACTCATTATTCAAGTATTTGAGTGAATTGGCAAGGATAATTGCTTTGAGATAAGTATGAATAATGCATATGCATATTGCTCCTTATGAGATATATTGTTAAATCTCTATATATGTTCTCCATGATATGAAGTATATATTTTATAACCTATTCGATGAATTCTTTCTTGCTTCCTATGAGTAGCCACTTATATGTTAAAAAATAACTTGGTTGTGTAAATGAACTATATATATATATGTTATATGTTTTATGGTCTTGTGACCAATATGTTCTTTGAGAATTCTAAGCATTACGAACCCATGAATATGTATAGAACATTTTTTGCAATGAGAGTAAATTTATTGGTCCAATGTGCACAATGGGAATCTTGCTAATAGGGTTTTTATCAGTATTCTAACTAGAGGAGATTATGAGCTTTAGACATATGCTCGATCGAGCATATCTGTCACGATAATATAGCAAGACTATCGATGCATTTTCATGATATCAATTCTATTACATGATATGATTTGATAGTGCTATTCTTTAGTAAGCACTCATGTTATTTCAAGTACAAATTTATATATTCTTCTTCTTATAATTCTTTCATGCCCAAGTATAAGTATATGTACGTGTATAAGTATATTCATGACCATGATATCCAAGTTCTTTGGCTTAACCTAAGGCATTGCATATTTATATCTTACTGAGTTAAAGGTTCACTCCTCATATATGGATTTTAGGTAATAGTGTAGCTTGAGAGAGAGCTAATCTAAAAGATAAAGCTTCTTTACTTCTTCTCCATAAGAAGACTCTTGGATAGTTTTGTTAAACATTATATTTATGTTATGTATTTATGTCTAATGTGGAGTGTATTCTTAGGAGCTCCATATTTAATATTAAGGATGTATTCTTTTGTTGCATAGATTGGCATGTATTATAGAGTTTCCCTTGTTCCATATTAATGTTATATGTGTCTTTTGATCAGTAGAGAACAAGAGGAAATATCATGATATGAAGATTTGATATGATGATTATGATCATATGATTTATAATAATGACTGTGCATGGTGATATATAAGTATATTTGGATATGGTATGTATGAGAGCCAGGTTATGTTGTGTTTTACGGGTTTATGGTAGCCTTATACATACCCTTTCCCTAGGACCATGCATATCCTTACCTTAATACTGACATACAGGTGATTTTGAGGTGTGACAATCATACACCATGAGATTTCATTTTATATATGTTAATTCAACCATAACCATGCGAAAAGGTAAGGGTTCACTGTAGACTCTTGATGCAACCCAACTGAGATAGAGATTTGCTCCTTCATATTAGTCCTTCAAACTTGAATGAACCTAATCGATTCCCCTTGTGTTTTTAACACCCACCATGAGACTTTGCTTGTGACTCTATCATAAGCTTTCTCAAAGTTAATGAAAATCATATGCAATTGCTTCTATTATTGATCAACTTACATGAATCTGATTTGGTTGGCAACGATAGATATAACACCACGTAAATGATGTTCTATAACTTTTTCTATAACTTCAAAATATGACTCATAAACTTAATTCCTCTATAGTTTGAGCAACGCTAAAAATATTCTTTGTTTTTAAAAATGGGTACTAAAAAGTTCTTCTTCCATTCATTTGGTATTTTTTTTTTTGAAGTTAGGATATTGTTAAATAATCTAATCAACCAAGCTACTCCTGCATTATACAGAAACTTCCATACTTCAATAGGTATTCCATCAAGGTCATAGACTTTCCCAACTTTCATCCTCTTCAAAATCTCCTTGACCTTTGAAAATCTAATCCTCCTGGTGAATATCACATTCTTCTCTATTCATATGGTCTAAGTTGACCATATTACCATCTTGGCTATCATTGAGAAGTTCATCAAAGTATCTCCTCCACATTTCTTTAACATCCTCATCTTTCACCAAAAAATTTTCCTTCTTTATTCTTAATATATCTTACCTCAATAAAATCTCAACATTTTCTTTCTCTCTTCCTATTAGGAAAAATTTAGAGTTATAAGCGCAGCGATAAGAAAATAGAAAAAATAACACAAATAATTTTACGTGGTTTGGTCTCTCAATAGACCTACGTCCATAGTCAATCGAGAAGGTAATCTATTATATCATCATATCAACATATTATAATTTTTTAACGAACAAAATTGCAAACCCTCTCACAATATCTTTAATTATTATAAAGGCACTCTACCCATACACTTTATGATTCATCTATTAGGCCAAAGCCAAAACTCAACTATTGGAATTCTGCCAATCATATGCCTAGGTAAAGTCAAATAACCTCTCCTATAATACTTCTATTTATAATATTACCCACTATCAATTCTAACTCAATAAAGATCCCTATCCAAATAGAAATAACATTAAAATAAGAATTCTACTCCACAAAGAAAATAATCTTCCACTCAAATGAGAAATATTTCTTACACATAAAATAGGAAAAAGTTTTTTTCTAAATCTCATTAGGATTTTTAATTATAATCCTAATAATCTCCACCTTGATTCAAAACCTTGTACTCACACAATCTTCAATTATCTAACAAGCTCCACCATATCTCAAAATCTCTCAACCATATAATTTTCAAATATTCAAAGTCTTCAAGTATCAAACTTCCATGTTAGAGTTCCATCTCAATAAAAAAAAAAAAAAAAAAAAAACTCATTATATCATATTAATTCAAGAAATCTTCATTAATTTTTAGCTTGTTCTTCATCTTCTTTTTATAAATTCTTCAAATTCTTTAATAACTTTTAATTGAGTTATCTTCACTCTTCACCAACCTCTCAAACTACAAAAAAAAAACTCTTAGCTTCAATATTTTTCTCTTTTCAAAAATAACTCTAAAACCCTTAATCAAGAACCAACAGCTCTGATATCATTTGTTAGGAAAAATTTAGAGTTATAAGCGTAACGATAAGAAAAAAAAATAACACAAACAATTTTACTTGGTTTGGTCTCTCAATAGACCTACGTCCACGGTTCCTCAAAGGGATAATCTACTATATCATCATATCAACATATTACAATTTTTGAATGAACAAAATTGCAAAGTCTCTCACAATATATTCAATTATCATAAAGGCACTATATTCATTCACTTTATGTTCACCTATTGGGCCAAAGCTAAAACTCGACTATTGGAATACTATCAATCACATACTTAGGCAAAAGCCAAATGACATCTCCTATAATACTCATATTTATAATGTTATCTACTATCAATCATAATTCAATAAGGATTCTTATCCAAATAATATTAAAATAGGAATCATACCCCACAAAGGAAATAATCATCCACTCAAATGAGAAATACTTCTCACATATAAAATAGGGAAAAAGTCTTCTTAATTCCATTAGGATTTTGAGTCATAATCCTAACACGTCCTTGCTAACCTATTGATATCCTTTTCATCTTCTAATATAGATTTCAAACAGAATAAAAAAAAAATCTAATGGAAAAGATGCAATGGAAAGACATAGAAAGTATATATATTTTCAAACTTATTTTGAAAGAGAGAAAGAGAGTAATTTGTTCATAGAATATGAAAATTTATATTATATAATTAATATAGAATTGATACTTTACTAGAACTAATTATATCCAAGAGATATGAATCATACTAAAAGTGTTTGCTTATGCTCATGAATGAAAAATAGCAAAGTTGGCAGGCTAATGGAAGGATTAAATATAGGCAATGGTATTTTTTTAGTGGTAAAAAGTCATCAAAGATGAGGTCTTAAAAATCTAAAGTCTCAGATTCAACTATTACGTACAACTAACATTATGAATTTATTAATGGATTGTTTGGTTTGTTATTTTGCATGTGCAGGCCTTTAGTTAGAAGAATATATAAATGTAAGGGAATGCTTTTTGGAGCTACGCAGACAATACAAGAAGATAAGCAAAGAGAACAATAAAAAGCAAGGAATTAAAGCTAAAACAAGCGATTAAAACTTTTCATTTCTAATTCTACTTGATTATCTGATAATTAATATATTATGTAATTACTTTTTTGAAATTTTACTTGATGCAGAAGGAATGAAACATACAACTATTTTTTTTGTCTCTCACTTCACAATTATGATTATCACGCGTCAATCGAGTAGGTGCTCTTGAAATTGATAGAGCAGAGGATGAGGAACCATGAAAGGTCTACACATAATAATCTTTAACAAATCTTGTTTAATAAAGATAAAGTTTTACCGTATCCATGGTTTCAAAATGTAACACCCTGAAATATTTGAAGTCTCGAGTTGGATTGCATAAATAGAAATTCAATAAGATTAAAAGAAATGAATTAAGAAATTAAAAAATTAGAAAGTGCATTTAAGAAAAATTTAATTGTTTTTTATTTTGGAGTTTCATCGGATTAAGGATCGGAGAACAATTAATAATAATTAATCAAAGTAAAATGAATTAATGGAAATTTCATGGAATTAAAGTGTATGACAGTCAATTTGGAGATAGGAAAATGGATTTAGGAAAATTTGTAAATTTTCAATTTTTGGAGTTTTATCAAAATAATTTTGGTATAAAAATTCTTTAGCTATAATTATTAATTAATTAAGTTGAATTGAGATACTAAGGATAATGTGAGGTCCCTTAGGACTTCAATGAAAAGAATTAAAAAGATTTGTGGTGAAAATCATAAATATGAAAATTTTTGGGTCAAAGTCTAATTTTCAAAAATTATGAGACCATCAATTTTTAATTATTTTCACTACCTAAAATTCTAGATAATTCAAGAAGTCTTCTTCATTGAATTGGCTGGCCACCATATTAATTTAGGAAGAATAAAGTTTTCTCTAACTTTTTCTCTTTAAAATTCTCATCTTTCCAAGATTCTGTCTTCCAAACTAATAGTTCCTAAGTCTTTGTATGAGTAAATTAAAAATATTAGAAGTGATGAGGAGAATCTCAAGGCTAAGAAAAAGAAGGAAAAACAAGTAAGAGTTTAAAGGAGAGCCAAGATTACAAGGTAAGGAAACCTCTCCATCTTAAAGTTTGATTCATTTCTTTAGTTGGTATGGATGGCCTATTTGAGAAATTAATAGAAATAAATTACATATAGGATAATATAAATGATAGTATAAGGATTAGAAATAGAATTATAATATGAATTTTCAACTAAAATGAGGAAAGTGAGTAAGTTGGAATTAAGTTGGTGAAAGAAGTGAGCTAAAGGAAATATTGAATTCTGAATTTCCTGAGACTAGATATAAATTTGAGGTAGAGATTTTATGACGTTAAATATAGAATTTAAACATACCTAAAACATAAAAGTTGTAGATATGTATATCTAGATTATATTTCTTTAAGGAAGTGTTGTCAAATTCATAGTGTATTTAGAAATATAAGTCACTGAATTAGACTGACTCAGGTTAAGATTTTCACTGAGAAACTCTATTGAATTTTATAATTTTGAGGACTATAACTTCAGATTCATGAAAAAATTAAAACATAAAAAATGTTCTTTTATGTATTAGCTAAAATTATATGAAAACATATTGGTAATTGGAGACCTACGTGTTGAGTTATAAGTGAAATAGTAGAGATTGCTCTGATAGGAGTTGCAGGGTAGATTGCTAGATATATGAGAGAATTAGAAATTCTACCATAAATAGTGTAGAGCTTAGAAAAATGTGATTTTAAGATATGTTATAACCTTAGATGTCTAGTTTTGAAGTATTTGGATAAGTGTAGAGTGATATATGACCAAAAGAACACAGGCTACCAATATAGGTTTTCTTAAGAAGCAAGCTTAGGATTTGGGAATTTTAAGAATTTTCTTTAATCTAAGTTTAATTGATGTAATTTCATGTTAATTAGTATCTAAATTGATTTTAATTGAATATGCAACATCCAAGTAATATTGAAAAGTGAAAGAAAGACAAAATGTGCAATGGAATGAAACTAATACGCTAAAGAATTTAAATGAGAGGTTTAAAAGGCTAAGTTGAGTTATAGATATATGATTATGCATGATTTTACATTCCATATACTTTGTTGAAATTACCAAACCCAATTGACCCTAATGACTAAACCATTCATTACTATTGTTCACTGAATTGTTATATTAATTAAACCTATTGATAATTGATTCTATTATTGAAAATGGACCCCAATTGTGCATTGAACTTATATGATTCTTTATATGTGAACCCTATTTGCCTCATTTGCAATTCATTGACAGAGAAGCCCTCCCAACGGGGTAGGGAGTAAAATAACATCGGCATTGTGCACAATGATATCAGTGGACTCCAGCTGGGAGGGGTGTTCTCAGCCATATAGTTTGATCAACTGTATGAGTGGAAGCATACCACCAGATTATAGCCTCTGTTTATTATTATTGTTATAGTGAACATATGGCCCGAATTTTTTGTCATGTAATTGTACTGATGTGGCATTACAATGATCTTCAATATATCAACTAATAAAACTACCAATATACTGATTTACATGACTTTTGCTATATTGATTAATGTGACCCTCAATATATTGGTTACAAAAAAATTGATATCTTTTATTGATTCATAAACTTTCATTGTATACCAAACCAGCATGCATGATTGTATATCTATACTCACTAAGTTATACACTCACATTGTGGTTATTAATATTTTTTAGGTGCAGAATTATGTAGAAGTGTTTACAAGGCATTTCTTTTCTTCCATCTGGAACCATCAAGGTCAACGAAATTCCTTATTATTTTAAAGATAATTAAATATTCTAGTTACTCCATGGTAAAGAGTTAGAAAATGTGTAAAATGTAAAATAACAGTATAACTCTAGTGAATTGATTAGGTCGATACCTTAGTATATTGATATGAGATGAATGATAATAATTCATTTTGGGATGATAATTAAAGGCTAAAAGTGATTAAAGATTAATATGGCATATCAAATGAAAATTGATCTATATAAATTTAATTAATCAACACTGAATTGAAAAAAGAAATTGAATAAAGTGATTGAAAATGTGAAACCTATAAGCTGATTATAGAAATACCATGAATGTTAATGAATTATGAAGTTAAGGTTATAAGGATGATAAATATTAGAAGTGTAATTTTTATGCAGGCTGTGTAATTTTTAAAAGACCCGATTTTAGGTTAAAAATAGTATGAAAAATATAAAGGAAATTCTAGCGAAATTTCTGTAAAATTAATGGGTACTAAGTGAAATTAAATTATCATTGAATGATTTTAAGTATTAATAATTGAAATTGCATTGCCAGTGGGTTATACGGATGGCTGATGGTTTTAGACCTACCCATGCCCTAGGACCATTGCATCTCTGAAGTGGGAATGTGATACAAAACCCTGATTCCAACTTTTTTTCTTATCGCACAGACACCTAATCATCATTTCAGTCGTAACTCCATCATGCCTAATTACAAACTCCATAAACTTATCTAATCCTTTCATGAATTCAAGATTTAGAAGGTGATCTCGTAGCTCAGCATACATCCATTGTCAGTCTGAATTCATATTTATATGTTGTCAATTCATCAACATCAGATGAAAATAAAAGTCATATAAGAACATAACATCTCAAACTGTCACGACCCGATTTTTTGGATCGTGACGGTCCTAGAATACAGGAGATGCCAACGGCGACCGGCACCCGTAGAACCCAGTATCATATGCATAATCTATAAACCTCAATTAACTATCCATTATAATTAGTTATCATCCATTCTGTTATTCTATAATTCATTCTATAAATTTCTGCAATTGGCTGTAACAGTCATATATCATATCATACATCAATATATAACTCAAATATATCATCATCGATATATACATATGTTCATTTCCTAGCTAATCCATACTGTAATACCCTATAAATGCATAACAGGTTTAGTGAATAAAATTCTCAGTATATAGATTAAAATCATCAAAATAATCAATAATAATTTTAGAAAACCAGTTAGAGCGAAAACGGGAAAAATTTTCGGAAAATGTCGGTACCG
>CANXYC010927644.1:0-14351 GCA_948193065.1 Aleurites moluccanus | reverse complement strand
TTAACCTTGATTTAAAATATTTTTGATGAGTAATTTAAAGAATGACATATATAAAATGAACATATAAGATGAACACATAAAAAGAAGTTAAGCAATAGAGCAATAAAAGAACGATAAAGTAAATTATTACAATTGAAAACCTAAAATAAGGGATATCAACTCTAGCCCTTATGGGTTCTAAATTGATCACACATTCCCCAAAGATCTGAACATGATAAAATACAATAAACAAAGTAAAAGGAAAAGAGATGGTTTTTAACATTTTTGGATTTGAAGCTATTATACAGCTTGCTTGCGTATCCCATTGAACGAGAATCAAAACCTACACAATTCTTCCTTTTTGTTAATGAGGGTTGATTTTATGCCCAATTTATAATGTTTTGGTTCTTTATTTTGATGCTCTTTCAAACTAAAGAAGATGAGTTGTTTATTTTAATGCTTAAGCAAAACAAGAAAAGAGAAAGTTTATGGGTTGATACCTTTTGCCTTGGTATTTGGGGAGGTGGCAGACGGAGTGCTCTTCTGGATCAGGGTTCCACCTTTAATTGATCAAAGCATGAGAAAACAGTCAAACTGTCTTTTACCTGACAATTCAAAAGATAAGAAAATAAACAAATAAAGTGACTTTACGTTAGTCAAACTATAGGGCTTCACACGCCCAAAAAGCCCTTTTAAACTCGAAAAGGAACTTAAATAAAGAAAAAATAAGTATATGAGGGAGAAGAGAGTACAATCAAATAGTAAAAACTCAAACTAGATGATTTTTTGTGTCTTTTTTTTTGGTGTGTTTCGGTGTGTTTAGCCAAGTGGGAGGGTCTCTCTATTTATAATAAAGAGCTGGGGGTTGAATTTTATCATTTCCCGATGTGGGATTTAGTGAAAAAAACCTAAAAAAGAAAGCTGCCATAGGCATGAAGGGGCAATATCTCTTAAGGGGGTGGCAGCGCCGCAGCCTAATGAGGGCAGCAGAAGGCCCAAATGAGGGTGGTAGCCTTGTTAGCACACAGGGCTGCCACCCTAAAAGGAGGGTGGCACCGCCTAAGCCTTGGCGGCACCCCCCCAAGAAGGGCGACAGTGCCTCTCTTTATAGGCGACGGCATGGGCCCGAGCTAGTTTCTGATATTTTTCAAGTCCGTCGATCGATGGGTCAGTTTCGGTAAGTGTCGATCGGCTTGGCACAACTCCGAAGAGTGTAAAAAATTGGTGTTGACTACTGCCCCCATCACAGCTGTTCATCTTGGATGATAGATGTGATGTTAAAGAACTGGGTTGTTTCTATTTGTTTGAAACAAAACAAAATGTTTTTTTTTATTACATTTTACAGTGTCTGGAGATATACAGGTTTTATCTGTCAATTTTTCATTTTTTCTGATATTTTTCTATTTCTGTCACTTTCTGACTTATAGAGGCATCCCAAGTCTGATTTGGGCAAATGATAGCTCTATGAACAGAGAAAAATCATATGGACACAACAAAACTGACAACACTGGATTCTGACTTGAATTACTCCAAAAATGCAAGTTTCCTTGTTTTTTACCAAGTTAGGGACATGATGGTCATTTCTAATATTCCCAAAATCTATAAATAGAGGTGAGGCTCTCTCATTCCCTTGACTATCATTTTCACATTTCTCTCTTTCTCTCTAGCTTTTCTCTCTAGAATTTTCTCTTGATGGCTTCTGCTTCTAGAAGTGCTATTAGCAACAGGGGACACCATAGCTACGAGGCCCCGCGGGACAATCCTCACCCGAAGAATTTATTGTAGGAATCGGAACAACATGTTTCCTAGGATGGTAGAATTGAAGTATTTTTCAACCCTTTTTTTCAAATCTTTGCTGAGTGAATTTCTTTTCCTTGAAAGACCACCGTGCTTAGGAACAGGGGGCCAGATCAAATTTTGCTTATCTAGCTGATGCTTTATCATTTGAAACTCAGTAAAACCCCTGCTTGAGCCCACTGGTTTTGTATCCTTTCTGAAGGTCAAAACAAACCCCGAGAGTAATGTAGCCTTAATCAAGGCACTGGCTGAGCGGTGGTGGGACACTACCAACACTTTTCATTTTCCACGTGGGGGAGCTGATAGTGACTCCTTTAGATCTGTCAATGCTGACTGGCTTACGCTTTGGGACCCATCATCTGAATCTCTATTCCGACTAGAGGACAACCTTTACTCCTGAAGATATGATCTAGCTTATATGTCAGGATCCACCTCGGGTCGCATATCAGTGCCTCGTACATAGCTTCAGGTTCGGTTGAGGGAGATGGAGCCATTCACTGATATGATATTTGATACTGCAGTTGTGGCTAGACTAATGGTGCTGATCCTGGTGGGATGCACATTTGGTCATACCCGTCGTGACACTGTTAACTTGAATATTCCACCAAGCTTAATAGATATGACTCTGTTGGGTGAATATGATTGGGCTGGCATTATCCTAAGCACCATGTAATGGGTAATGTGCGACTTGTCCCAAGGAGCTTTCAACTCCTATGGAGGGACTCATTTTGTCTGGGAGGTATGCTCTCTTCATCCTTTGTTAACTTTGGACTAGGAGGTACTCTCTGCACCCTTAATTTTGAATTAGGAGGTACTCTCTGTACCCTTTATGAACTTCTATCTAATCTTTTTGACTTTTTGTCTTTTAATGCATGAATCAGGTATGGGCTTATGAATATTTTCCAACACTTTCCCCACTCTTAGCAACCCTAGGATGGATTTCTTTTCAGCTGGAATCCGGTGGAACAGGGAATACTGGACTAGCTCTAGAGTGCATGAATTTGGGACTATTCGAGCAGTCTTTAGCAGTCTCAAAACTTTTCAGGTTTTTTCTGATTTTATCTTGCTCACATTTCCTGGTTTTACTTACAACAATCATTTGTGCAGGTTATGAAGAAACCCTACATTGATAGGATGCAACTGATGCCAGTAGAACTTGACCCAAGTGCCACACTGGTTTGTTCCCGGCTGTTGCTTTGCTTTTCGCATTACAAGTTGTACTACTTAGGGGAAAGGGTCCGAGTCCAAACCATTAGTAGGTGGGTGGTTCCAGCACATCCACCTGTTGACATGAGGTGGAATATGGACATTTGTGCCCCTGACGAGGCTTACACTGATCTTCCAATTCATCTATATATGACTCATCAGGAGAACTATGTGATATTCTGTCGTGCCTATCTGATGGGAATTGTTGGTGATTCCTGCCGAAGGTTGGAATGCTCATCAGATACTGATGGTCCCTCTGCTGTTAGGCCAAGTCAGGCTCAAAATGTGGTCATCAAGAAATCCTTCTTCGGTTGATCGTAGTATTGTGCCTGAGACTCAAACTAATTTAGATCGAGTCCCCTTGGGCCCTAATTACTGGTTCTCTGAAGATATATTTTACATCAATTCTCATAGCGAGATGTAGACATATCATCTTCCAGATGCGGTTCATCCCCTTGCATCAGACTTCCCTGATAACCTTGAGGTATGTTCATGTTCTTTCTTTTAGCATTTGCTTTCGGAAAAGATCCTTTAGCTAAGCCTCTGATATCTTTTTTTGCAGATTACCATAGAGTGGGCTAGTCACAATTACAATGTGGGACGTAGAATGGAGTTAGCTTTATCGGATATGCTGACTCGAGTTGTGTTCCAGACTGATCAATCTCGTCCACCGGAGGACCCCCGTCAACGTCGGAGATACTAGTGGCTTTGTCCGAGCTTCTTTATTTCCTATCTTGCTTTGCTTTTGTTTATGTCTTAACTATGATGTATGGATGATATTCGATGTATGCATGATGTATGAACCTTATGATTCTGTTTTAAATTTCCCCATGTTATGAATGCAAACTAAAAATGCTATGAAATGCCATATAATTTTTAAGCCTCAAGTTTTGAAAAAAAATGTTCAAAAATCTGGAAAGATCCAGCCTAAAAGCTCGCTGCTACCGGACTGAAGGGGCGGTGCCGCCCTGGTCATGACCCAGAGAATGGCGGCGCTGCCACCATGTGGTAGTGCTGCCGCCCATGGCCTGTGGCGGTGCTGCCAGGTGACTGCGACGGTGCCGCCCTGGGTTCGTATGCCTCAGCCTATCTGACTTGTTTTTCTATAAAATGGGGTCCCCTTTTTTCGAAAAAGTCACTCTGACTCTTTTTGGCACTTTTCAGCGCTCTCATTTTGTCTCTTTTCTCAATTTTTTTTTCATGGAACCTTACTATAGCCATCATATGTTTTTGTGGACCAAGTGTTGGGATTTAGGTCATTAGGCGCTATGGAAAAAAAAATCCCAAAATAAGAAGGCTATGTAGATCAAAATTGAAGATTCATTAAAGAAATTCAAGATAGACCTTTGATTTGAGAAACTCTTTCTCCTTTGATCACCAAGAAAGGGTTATAGCAAACCACTATCTTTCCTACAAGAGCAAAAAAGCACCACTAGTAATCCACAAGAAGATTAAATGATAAGCTTTTTGGAATAGGAGCTAAAAACTCTTATGTGCAAGACCAGAGGTTTTGGCCGAATGGAGGATAAGCAATAGAGAGAGGCCGAATTCTTTTAGTGCAAGAATAGGTTCTGAAATTCGTCCAACCTATTGTGCTTTTATTCCTGAGATTAATGAATTATGATCATATCATATTTCCTTGGCCCTTGGATAAATTAGGTTTTAATCTAACGGCTTAGATTAAAACATTAAGCCTAATGACAATAATGCCATTATTGAAAGGTCAAAAATGCTCCTTTGACCTTGGACTTATTGATCCTAATATTAACACAATACAACGGTCTTAATTTAATTAAATACATTACATGTAAATAATTAAATTAAATAATTAATTTAATCATATTAAATTATTGCAAAATCTCCATAATTAAATATATGAATTAAATCTCATTTAATCATAACTTAATTAACTATTTCATTTATTGTTTGAATTACTTATATGCATGTGACCTAATAGGTTTCCCAATTAAATGGCAACTTAAGTCCATAATAATTTCCTTAAATTAATTTGGGAAATTCTTAAGTGGAATTCCTATTTCCAAAATAGGAACTTCTATAAAAGGTAATTCTTGTCCAACAAGGATTATATGAATTAAACTCCTTTAATTCATAATCAATTCTCCAATTGAACCTCTCTAACTCAAGTGGATCATGAGCGGTATCTTACCACACATCATGAATCCCAAGTAATTAAAAATTGCTAATGGTAAGCAGAAACCCTTACACATGGACAATATTGTGCTACTAGTCCCTTTAAGCCTTTATATCAAGTTTGGTTTAATGTATGGACATTATGTTAACTCCACTAAGCTGGATACACCACACTTAGCCCGAACAGTAATTCCTTGTAATCCGAGCATCAATACTAAAATGATTTCCTTAGAGACTATCTCTAAGTACTATCCACTTTGGCCAAAGATTTCCAGTAATGATCTCATACAAGAGGCCTTATGTAAAACCCTCCTTCTAACAAGAGTTATGATATCCTTTGTTGACTACTTACTACGAGTGCCTCAAACTATACCTAATGTCCACCCTATGAGCAGACCCATTGCAAGAGCAAGCCATGGAATCAAAGTACAACATCTTTACTCTAGATCACTCTTAAGTATCTCAAGTCTAAGGACATTTGCACATTTTCATGCAGAGATATGTTATTAACATTGTTTTGATGTACATATGACTATCTCCTGCAATCACTTTGAATCACTTACTACTCCTAGTAAACATCCACATGCTATACTTAGACATCTCAATGTCAGCATCTTTATGAGATCAGATGATTTGATCAAATCAAATAGTATATGCATGTGCTAGTCTTTCCGAATCAATAATGTCCAATCTCATTAATTCTATGACTAGGGAAATTTAGGTTAAAACATAATTACACATGATAAGCATCTCACTATCATGATCATATCATGAATCCCTTCATGCTATATTTATACTATAGACTTTATTAAACAGCTATACAATATTATTCTAAATAATAATAAACATTTATTAATAAATAATTCCTTTTTAATAATATATCTCTAAAAACATCATTACAATGATTGTCTTTAGAGCACCTACACTAACACCAAGAACCTATACAAGGTCGAGAAAAATCAATCTGGGCAAGTATGGGGTCAATTCTATTATGACTCTAAGAGGTGTGAAAGTGGATTGGGATTTTTTGAAGGCTTGTCTCAGGTTCTGGGATCTTGTGGATCACGTGTTTCGATTTGGAACGAGCATGGAAGAAATGTGCCCTACTTTTGAGGAATTCAGTGACACCCTCGGAAGCAATCCGAATGCTGCTCTAGTTGTCCCTGAATACTGGGTTGGATACTTTAACTCTTTCAAGAGGCTTTTAGGATTGAAACAAGAGCTTGCTAGCTCTATGGTTATGGGAGACCGAGTCAATCTAGCTATAGTTATGGCTGAGTTTCAACATCTAGAAGATTCAGGGGATAAGGAGAGAGAGAAACACATAATGGCATCCCTGGTTCTGTGTTTGACCGTTGCGTGCCTATTCTTCAGCTCACTTGGTTAGGGAGACATTCAAATGGTAGAGATGATCGCTCAGATGGAGCGAGGTTGCACTATTGCAGGTCTGATTTTAGCGAGACTCTACAGAGCTTGGATAAAAACAATAGAGTAGAGGTGCCTTATTTTGTTAGCCCCGTCATTTTGCAGGTAAAAATATCATGTCTTTCCCTTGCTTTCCTTAAATTCCCTCTTCCAACCCCTTTATTTCTTTTCAGGTTTGGCTTAAGGATCACCTATAGGTGGTGGCTCCCCCAAATACTATGCCATATTCAGTTGCACAATATCATATGCGGAGGACCTGGGTTTGCTTTGACATATAAAATGAGTGGATTGCCTGGATTTTAGAACTGGATTCTAAAGATATACTTTGTATTGCTCTTAGTACGGGATCGACTCATTCATCATAATGAGTTATGGGTACAAGATGGTTTACTTGTTAGGTATTTCCATGACCTCATTCTATCAAGGCACCAGAATCTTAAGGCAGATGGGTCAGCCACAGGGCACCCCACCAGACAAAGCTATCTTTCCTATATCTCAAATTACCGGTCTTGTTTCCCATGCCATAATGAATGGCTGGAGGTAGTCTATACGTTTCATATGACCTGCTGGCTTATCAAGCAAACTGGAGGATTATGACCCCTGGTTCATTATGGAGGTTTGGCCTATTAAGAAGATCAGACGAGTAGCCTTGATTACAGAGCTGGAGGCAAACATAGAGACTAGAGATACTGAAAAGGACATAAAGACAATACCAGAAGACACTGTTGAGACTAAGGATGAGCTAGAGGTAAAGGTTGAACCAGATATACCTGTGATAGAAGATGGAGACTTTGACGACTCGAAGGATATTCATCCCAAGAGAAAATAGACTTAGACTATGTATTCCATCTTTATGTTTAGCACTTTGAACTTCATCTATGTTGGAACTTATGAGATTCTTTTTTGAATAAGATGGAACTTTTTATCATTTTGACTTTGGCAGACGAGATTGAACAAATTTTGATGAAACTAGATTAAAAAGACTGGACTATGATTAATAAAATCCAATTTACAACAAAGCATTTTATTTTACTTTATCTTCTCTTTTTTTCTTTATTATTTTTATTTTTTTGTTATATATTTTGCTCTAATTTTTGTCCGAGCTGCCCTTCCGGGTTTTCAACTCTCTGAGCTGCTCTAATTTTTGTCTAAGCCACCTTGTTCAGGTTTTTAACTTAGTGAACACAAGTCAATTAATTTGGGCACAAAAATGATAATTCTATTATGATTTGGACCGTGCCCAAAGTAGCTGCCTACATATCTCCATTTGCAATTTTTTTTTTTAATTTTCTTTTAGGAGAATCAGGTCCTTGTAGTTCCGATACAATGCGTCATGAAATGGAAATTACACAAAGTACCTTTTCAGTTAATCAAGATTACAAGGAATCGAAAATTCATTCCCATCCAAATCTATGAGTATGACACCTCCGCCGGATAGGATCTTTTTGAGCACATACGGGCCTCCCCAATTTGGTCAGAACTTCCTTCTTGGATCATGAACAGGAGCTCTGATTTTCTTTAATACCAAATTGCCTTCTTCCAATCCCCTATCAGTTACCCTTTTATTGAAATGCTGAGCAAGTCTTTGCTGATACCCTTGTATCCGATAGAGGGCATCCATCCTCTTTTCATCAATAACATTCAACTGGTCATGATATCCCTTAATCCACTCCACTCCACTAAGCTGATTCTCCTTCATAACCCTTGCTGAGTGGACTTGTACTTCAATTGGGAGTACTGCCTCCATCCTATATACCAAAGAATATGGAGTTGCCCCTGTTGGTGTGCGAATGGAGGTTCGATACACCCATAATGCAAATGGAAGGCGTTTATGCCAGCTTCTATGATTGGTGATCATCTTTTGCAGAATAGTCTTGATTGTTTTATTTACTGCTTCGACTGCCCCATTAGTTTGAGGACGATAAGGTGAAGATTGATGATGCTGAATCTTTTCCCTCTCAAGCAGACTTGCTACTTCTTTTTGGAAATGAGAGCCAGTGTTCGTGATGATCTCAAAAGGCAATCCAAATCGACAAATGATATTGGTTTGGATAATGTGTGATACCTTTTTAGACTTCAGCATATAGTAAGAGGTTGCTTCCAACCATTTTGTGAAGTAATCTATTGCTACTAGAATGTATTCATGCCCATTCGAAGATTTAGGACTTATGCGCCTTATGACATCAATCCCCTATATAGTAGAAGGCTAGGGAGTTGCAGTCGGGTGCAATGGGATAGAAGGTCGCTTCTGGAGCTTGGCAAATATCTGACATTTGTGACATCTCCGTACAAACTTAACACAATCTTCATTCATTGTGAGCCAAAAATATCCAAGATTCGTGATTTTTCTGGCCAACCAGAAACCATTCATGTGCGGGCCTTCCTCGCCTCCATATACCCATTCCCTAATTTGCTGAGCTTCCTCTTTTGTCACACACCTGAGGTGGATGTTATCCCATGCTCTCCTATACAACACATCACCATTTGGTATGAAATTACTAGCTAATTGCCTCAAGGTTCTCCGATCTGATTTGGATGCCCCTTCCAGATACTGATCATTTTTCAGAAAATTGAGTATGTCCCAATACCAGGGCTTATCATCAGCTAATTGAATTTGCATACATGTTGTATCATAATTTGGTTGCCTTCGCACTTTAATAACCACGAGACATACTATCTCATTACTCATCATGTCTATCATAAAGGCTAGGGTTGTTAAAGCATCAGCGAACTAATTCTTAGCTTGCGGCAGATAATTCATGAAAATTTTCTGCTAGGTCAGTTACCCGTTGATAGTAAGGAACTAAACGCTCTTCTTTTATCTTCCATTTTCCAAGAGCTTATGAGACAATCAAATTACAGTCCCCATAGACCTCTAGGTAATCAATCCTCATGTTGGTGGCTACCTTTAAACCACATATGCAAGCTTCATATTCTGCTTCATTTTTTGTCACCTCAAAGGCTACTTAATAAACATGGATAAATGATACCCATTTGGTGTGACAAGTACTATCCCAACGCCAAAACCCTTGCTGTTGGCAGCCCCATCAAAATATAAATTCCAAACTTCGGGTTCCAGTTCCATGATATCCTTATTTGGAAACTCAGGTTCGAATGGTTCATCGTCTACTGGGGCAGCAACTAATTGGTCAGCTATCACACTTCCTTTGATAGCCTTCCTTGGAATATATTTGAGATCGAAAGTTGCTAGAACTGCTAACCATCATGCCATTTTGTTGTTAAGAACCGGCCACTCCATAAGGCATTTCAAGGGGCTCTTGTCAACGAGGACATAAGTAGTGTATGAACCCAAATAATGTTGCAACTTATGGCATACCCAAACCAAGGCGAGACATAACTGCTCAATCTGTTGCGTTCATGAGCGAGCATGCGCTTGCTCAAATAATAGATGGCATTTTCCTTATGTGAATCCATAGCATTTTAAGCGAGCATTGCCCCCATAGCTCTTTTGGTCACAGAGAGCTATAACAACAAGAGTTTACTAGGCCTTGGTAGTTGCAAGACAGGAGGATTTAGCAAGTATTACTTGATCTTTTCAAAAGCTTGCTGACATTCATCATTCCATTCCTTAGGAGATCTTTTCTTTAATAACTTAAAGATGGGCCTACAAACATTAGCCAGTTGAGAAATGAATTGACTAATGTACTGCAAATGCACTAGAAATCCCCTAATCTCTTTCTTTATTTTTGGGGCTGGCATTTCCAAAATGGCTCTCGATTTGGCTGGTCTACTTCTATCCCCCTTTTGCTCACCATATGGGCCAAAAACAAACCTGAGGATGTACCAAATACATACTTAGCAGCATTCAACTTTAGATTGTACTGTCTCAACCTAAGGAAGAAACGCCTTAATGCATCTATGTGGCCTTCTGCCGTTTTGGACTTGATAACCATGTCATCAACATACTTCCACATCTTTGTGAATCATGTCATGAAAGATAGTTATTGCCATTCTCTAATATGTTGCCCTGGCATTTTTCAAACCAAAAGGCATGAGCTGGTAGCAGTAGGTGCCCCATTCTATCACAAAAGTTGTCTTTTCCTTATCAGGTGGATAGACTCGTATTTGTTTATACCCTGCATATAAATCAGTCAAGAAGATTACCTCAGATCCAACCATACAGTCAACCAATAAGTCTATGTGAGGTAAAGGAAAATCATCCTTTGTACAGGCTTTGTTCAGATCCCTATAATCCACACACATTCTTACCTTCTATTACCACCCGTTTTTGGATTGCGACGGTCCTAAGATGCAGGAGATGCCAATGGCGATTGGCACCCGTAAAACCCAGTATCATATGCATATTCTATAACCATCAATTAATTATCCATTTTATCTAATTACTATTCATTCTGTTATTCTGTAATTCATTCTATAATTTACTGCAATTGGCTATAACAGTTATACTAACATACCATATACTCATCATATATCATCAAATATCATTAGATATATAAATATATACATTTCCTAGCTAACCCATACATACCCCATGGAGCAGCTAGATTATGAACATCAAAATAATAATACAAAATTAGAATATATACATCAAAATAGCTAGCAGAAATCCTCGAATGATAGACGATGGGATTCTATAATCTACTCCTCTTCTAAAATGGTTAAACAAAGAAAAGGTGAGTATATAAGATACTCAGTAAATCTATATGCATCATCAAATAAACAGTAGGTAATAATGGAGCAATGGTGCCAATAGGTCAAGATACAATATCCAGAATCAGTAATAGGTTACAGTATAGCCAAAGAACAAAGCATAGGCTCTATATCATATGGAAAGACAGATAAAGGGATGTCATACAATCTCTAGTAGAATCAGTATGGACTATATGCGAACATACAGTCTCTAGTAGCATATTAGTATTAATGAGCATAAGATTGATCATGTCTTATGGCCATGACCATAACCCCTCCTAGCTAGGGCACCAATAATACTATGTGCACATCACCGACAGTAATTTCCCACTATTTTGTCGGATTGGTAGCTCTGTCAAGACACATAGGGATCAATATAAGGAAACAACATATCAATGGATACCATTATGCAACAATGGCATCCTCCATATCAATAAGCTCAATATCAATCAATCAATTATCAATAAGATTCATGGCAATGTAATAGGTGACATACAAATAATGGTAAGTGGTTTGGTAATCAATAAGGACATGGAACAAAGTTGGCTCGGCAAAGGAAAACTATAGGCCAATTGGCATGCCAATGTCACTGGCGATAATGGCATTCAAATGGTTGGCCCATGGAATGCAAACAATAGGCCAAAGACAAAATGAACTAGGCATTTTCACAAACACTTGGTGAGTATACAATGGTAAGCCAATTGGTTAGCTTAGGGTGCAAATTTGACTTGCCCAATTGAATCAACAACAAATCACATTGAAACAATACAATAGGTATCAAAGAATTAAGATTAAACAACATCAAATTGGATCAAAATGGCAATGGAATTCAAGACAAAAACCAAGCAAAATCAAGGCATGTGAATAGTGAATTGCATTCGGCCAAAAGTGAGCTTTCATGCAAGGTTTCCAATTTCAATTTTAACATAATAGGCATATTAAAGGATGCATATAAGACTCACCTAAGCTTCCAAATGGCTTTGGAAAATTGAATTCCACCACAATTCACCAATGGAGCTAATAGGCATAACCTTGTCATAACTTGAGTTCTATATCAAACCATTCATCAATTAGTTACATATTAACCTCCAATTGACATATTCTAACATCAAATAACATTAAATAACACTAATTCAAATATCTAAGATAAACAACTTCCATTAGGTTAGGGAAAATTAGGGATTTCTAACAATTTGCATCAATTGCTGCAATTAACCACAAAACCCATCTAATTCAACCTAAATATCATCTAACTAAACCATAAATCAAACAAGTTAATTGATTACCTCTAATGGATTAAGTGGCCGAAACTTTCTTTCAATTTTTCCTTGAAATTCTTTAGCTTTCCAAGCAATCCAATGATGGGAAATCGATGATTCAAGCTTGCATTCAAGTTTTCTATAGATTTTTGGTTGGAAATTGAAGAAATGGAGGAAAAATCAATGGATGTGGTTCAGCCAAGAGAAGAACAAAAGAAGAAGAAGAAATGGTTGGAAAAAAATGGCTAAGGCATGCTTTTATATGAAATCATAAATGGCAAATTCCATTTTGGTCCTTAAACTATTAAGTATTCATACTTTGACCCCAAATTCTTCTGTAATTTATTATGATAATTATGTCAGGATTTGGATTCCAGTGTGGGGAATCAATAAGCTTATTTAATTTATACTTATTTACAAAAATGGTTTCAAAGTCATTCTGTAGCTCCGACGGACCAATTTCCATTATTCACCTTAAAGTTCCTTATATTTACGATTTTGCCATTGATTACTTTTTCAGTGTTCCTAAATGATTTTCACTTCTTTCTTTTTACAAAAATTACACATGCTTTATGTTGATCTTTTACCCCCTGGTGAACTTCAGAAATTCTTCTGTTGACCGGACTGCTAATTTCTCGGCAGTGTTCCCGACACCGCCACTTTTCAGAAAAGTAACTAGTTCGCTTTCTACTGTGTCTCTAAAATTATTTCCCATCATTTCAAGACTTATGAACCATATACTGAGAACTAAATCATGCATATATGTTATAACTTTCTAGGGTATTACACTTCCCATCCTTCTTGGGCACAAGCACTATGTTGGCTAGCAATAAAGGGTAAGTGACAGGTTCAATGAAATTATTTTTTAGTAACTTGGCAACTTCTTATTTGATCTTGAGAGACCATTCCGCTTTCATCCTTCGTAACTTTTGTTTTATATGCCTCACATCCTCATAGGTCAAAATCTTATGGACTGCTATGCTTGGATCGATACCCATAATGTCTTCAGGTTCCCATGCGAAACAATCTAAAAATTCTTGAACTGTCTTAAACAAAGAGGCCTTATCATAAAATGATGATGCAATGAATGTGATTTTTTATTTATCATTTGTTCCCAGATTTGTTGACTCTTTATTTTGTTCTTTTATTTCATTTATTCTTTTTCTTGTGATGCTCTATTTAAATTGGATTTATTAAGAAAGAAAAATGACTTAGGGATATAAGAGGAAAATTGAAATTTTTTATTGCTAACAATTGCTTCGTCCTCACGGACTATATCAAAAATGAAAGAAGGAATAGGGAGATCCTTTACAGACTTTATAGAGGAAAAAAGAAGAAACAGACTCAACGGACTCTAACTCAGACTCAGATTCAAATTCTGACTCGGGCTCGGTCGAGAAAAAAAAAAGGCTCATCAAGGCCGGGAAGATTCTCAATATGCCAATTATCAGGTGCAACCAAGGTTGGGTGAATGAGTTTGGTGGGGTTTGATTCCACTTCATTTCCAATCACGAGGACTTGCTCAAAGAGAGTAGCCTCAATGTTTTCTTCCTAATCTTGCTTTATTAGGTAGATGGGCTTGCAATACTCCAAATTAAGCCTGACATCAAAACCTGTGATTAACTTTTTAGTTATAAGGCAAAACCATGGTTCAGCAAAACCACAAAAAGGAAAGTCTTCCCCTTCTTTTACAAAATATCCATTCAAGGTTTTGAAATAAGGGTACATGTCACAGCCCAACTTAGGAGCCATGACGGTCCTAGGGTACGGGTGATGCTATTGCTACCAATACCACGAAGAACCCATTAAATAAACTATATGGCATGCATACACAAATAAGCTTAATATAGCTTAAGCAAAACA
>CANXYC010927639.1:0-10412 GCA_948193065.1 Aleurites moluccanus | reverse complement strand
GATGGAAATCCACCAATTTCAACATCCTAAACACTAATTTGACCTTTAAATCTTTGGAAGAATTCATTTAGGCAACCAAATAATCAAAGGAAGATTTTGAAGAAATTTAGGTAAGTTGATTCCTTTTGAAATCTTTTAGTTCGATTATGTTTATATGATGATACTTGTTAATATTTATGATTTGGATTCGAATTTGAGTGGATAGATTGTGTTTTAGAACTTTGGAAAACCTAAATGGAACTTAGGTTAAATTATGGTATTTTGCTAGCTTTAAAGCTTTAAGGTTGATTAATTTGATGTGTTGAATATGATTTATTGGTTAAATGTTGAAAACATATTGAATTGGAGCTTTGTACATTTTGGCCGAATGGATTGTTCTTTAGGGTTAGGGTTGGTTTGACTTGTTTAAGTTGTTTGAAGTGCTTATATTGTGATTTTAGTAGCAGGGCATGCTCCTTATACGAAGGCGATGTTGCCCGATTTTTCTTAAATTGTTTAAGCTATTTTGAGTTTAATAGTGTTGTGCATGCCATCTAGTATAGTTCATGGGTTCTTCGCGGTACTGGTAGCATAAGCATCACCTGTACCCTAGGACCGTCATGGCTTCCAAGTTGGGCTGTGACACTAGACACTGGATTTCTAAAATTGCCCCTAAAGTTGCCATAAATTATAATTTTGCCATTATTCTTATTTTCAGTATTCCAAAATATTTTTCAACTCTTTTTTTTCACCATAATTTCACATAAAATTTACTAACTTAATCCCCTCAAGTCTGAGTCATAAATTCCAAAATTAGCCGGATTGCTATTTCCCCGGCAGTGTAATTAACACCGACATTTTCCGGAAAAGAATCTCAAAAGTGGCCCGATTGAGGCTAAAAAATTCTTGAGTATTTTACTCTACCATTCTCTGTATATTTAAATAATCGATTGAGCCTATTCATGCTAATATTAATATTATATCCGTTATTATAGTTCGTTATATCCATACTGTCTTCTTTTAATATCCTAGAAAAGGCTACTGTGATTTTATGATTAAAATTCTTAGTATATGGTTTGAAATTATCAAAATGAATAAAGATAATTTTAGAAACTCAGAGTGAAAACAACAAACTTTTCCGGGAATTGTCGGTGTCGATATCGCTGCCGCAAAAATAGTAGTCTGGTCGACAAATGAATTTCTGATTTTGACTAAAATTTCTGATTTTGACTAAGGGGTAAATTATTATATATATGCATGTGTACATTCAGTAAAAATAAAGAGGCGAAAAATGTTTAGGAACACTGAAATAGTAAGCGATGGCAAAACTGTAAATAAATAGAACTTTAGGGGTATAGTGAAATTTGGACTGTCTGAGTTTCAAAACGGCTTTAAAACTATTTTTATTATAAAGTATTAATAAAATAATATGTTTGAATATTCATTTTGAAATCCAAATCCTGACGGAATCGTCAGAATAAATTACAGAAGAAAATATGATAAAAGTACAATTTAAGGACCAAAGTGAAATTTGCCAATGTGACTTACTATATAAGCCACACTTAGAAAATTTTTGGCCATTTCTTCTCTTCCTTGTCCGAAATTTTCTCCTTCCATTTTCATTGATTTTTTCTTCAATTTTGCTAAGGAAAATCCATGAAAACTAAAAATAAACTACATATTCTTTATCCTCCATCCATTGGCAACCATGAAAATCAATAAAATTCAAAAAACAATAGACTAAGAAATTTTGGCCAAAGCATCATATTGAGGTAAATTGATGTTTTGTTTGATTTTATGATTGATTTAGGGTTATTAGACGTTAGTTAGATTGTGTAATGTGTTTAATTGTATCAATTGATGCATATAACATTTTTGCCCAATTTTCAAACCCTAAACCTGTAATACCCTATAAAAGCATAACATGTTTTTGTGAATAAAGTTCTTAGTATATGGTTTGAAAAAGTTCTTAGTATATGGTTTGAAATTATCGAAATGACTAATGATAATTTTGAAAACCCTGTTAGAGCAAAAACGAAAAACTTTTCCTGAAATTGTCGGTGTCGATATCGCTACCACAAAAATAGCAGTCCAGTTGACAGATAAATTTTTTATTATGACTAAGGAGTAAATGATTATATGTATGCATGTGTAAATACAGTAAAAAGAAAGAGGTGAAAATGTTTAAGAACACTGAAATAGTAAGCAATGACAAAACCGTAAATAAATGGAACTTTAAGGGTATAGTGGAATTTCGACAGTCTGAGTTTTAACGGCTCTGAAACTATTTTTATTATAAAATATTAATAAAAATAAGATGTTTGAATATCCACTTTGAAATCCAAATCCCAACGAAATTGTCAGAATAAATTATCGAAAGAAAATATGGCAAAAGCATAATTTAAGGAAAGTTGAAGGACCACTAGGAAATTTGCCAAATGTGACTTACTATATAAGCCACAATTAGCAAATTTTTGCCTATTTCTCTTTTTGTTCATCCGTAGCTATCTCCCACCATTTCCATTTGATTTTTCTTCCATTTTGTTAAGGAAAATTGATGGAAACTTGATTTAAACGCCATATAATCCATCCTCCATCCATTTCCATCCATTGGAATCAAGAAAAATTCAAGAAAAAAGACATTTGAAATTTTGACCATTTCACACATTTGAGGTAAAATGTTATTTTGGTAGATTTTATGTTTGATTTAGGATTAATTGATGTTAGTTAGATTAGGTAATTGGTTTAATTGCATCAATTGATGCATATAGTATTTTTACCCAATTTTCAAATCCTAAACCTAAGTTGTATGAAGTGATTTTGTGTAATTGAGTTAGTATGTGTAAATTGAGTATAGAATAAGTTAATTGGAAGTTAATTGATGGTTGAATTATTGTAGAAAATTCAATTGAAGAAAATTGCTCATTTTGCCTACTTTGAGGAATTTGAAGAATTTGGTGGCAAAGCAATTTTGCTTGGTAATTTGGAGTATTAGGTGAGTCTTTTATGCATCAAATTACATGCCTATTGTATTAGAATGCCAATTGGAATCCATATGTGAAAAGGCCATTTTGGCCGAACCTAATTAGAGCAAATTGCCTTGATTTTGCCTTGGTTTTTGGCTTGTTTTTCCATGCCAAATTGAATCATTTGATGATGTTTATTGATTTGTATATAATTACCATGGAATTGCTTACAATGTGTGTGTTTGTTGATAAATGGAGCAATGCCAATGTTGCACCAAAACCTTGCTAAAATATCTATTGAATATTGCACACAATGTGATCGATAAAATGCCTAGCATAAAAATCCATAGGCCAACCATTTGAGTGCCATCATTGCCAGCAATAATGGCATGCCAATTGCATCAACTTTTTGGCCATAAATGACCAACTTATGTTTGATCCCATTGTTGGTTGCTAGACCATTGGTCATCGTATAATCAATTGTTATTGATATCTTATTGACTCTATTGCTCATTGAATTAATTGATGATGAGTTATTGATATTGGTGTTGCCATTACTGTAAAATGGTATCTATTGATGTGTTATTGTTTTTATTGATTCCGAGGTGATTTGACAGAGCGGCCGCCCCGACAAGGTAAAGAGTATATACTGCCGGTATTGTGCACAATGTATTGTTATAGTACCCTGAACTAGGAAGGGATGTCCTAGTCATAAGACCTGATCTGTCTTATGTTTATTTATATGAGTGATTTATGCTTGATACATTTCTATGCGTTTCTTGGCTCTATATATGTCATTTTCCATCTTATCCATATGATATACATTCCTTTGATGTGATTGTTTACTAACAGTTATATACTGTACTTGATTTTGTATTACAAAGATTATGAGTAGATAGATTCATTTATTTCATTTGCCTATTGCTTATTTATATTCCATTACCTATTTTATTTGTTGATGCATATTAGATTCATTAAGTATCATATATACTCACATTCTCACTGTTTACCCTCTCAGGTATAAAGTAGGAGGCAAATATCCTAGCCTTTTCACTCTCTATGGATTATGTAGTTTTATAGCAGTGTAATTATTTTAAACACTAAATATTTTGTATGTTCATATCCTAGCTGCTCCATAGGTTATGTATGGTATAGTTAATGTATGAACATATATGTATGGGAATATTGGAGATTAATTAATGATATGACTATGGTTATTATAGAAAGATACAGAATGAATGATAGAGTAACAGAATGATTAGTACATATGTGAGTGTATGATTATAGATTGATATGTATAGTAATGAATTGATTGTCATAGATGTTTCTATTATAGTATAGTATGAGATTGTATTGATGAGATTGATGGGTTTTACCTGTGTCGGTCGCCTCGGCATCTCCCACACCCAAGAACCATCACGGCCCGCGAGCAAGTCGTGACAGAGGTGGTATTAGAGCACTAGGTTGCCGATATCAGAGATCTGGGTTATAGATATCAGAGCATAGGTTATTGAGGAATTGTAACTAAGTACAGAATAGGTAAAGTTAAGGGAACCATAAAGCATAGGAATTCCTGTATCGTCTTTTGTTGCATTCATCAAATGTGTATAAGTTTTTTGCATTTCTATAATATACTGAGTACGTGTTCTATTTTTTAGACAATTTTATAGAGATGTCTGACGATAGAGATAGGGATACAAGAGAGGTAGAGGTAGCCTTTAATGAGTCCCTGGTCAGAGAAGTTTCTGTTTCTGAGGATCGTCTAGATCTTGATAGACTACAGGGGATACAGAGAGGAGTGATGACCCCTAAAGATTTGAGATGATTAGGGGAATGATGGATTTACGTAGGGAACTGGCGGATTTGAGGCTGGAACAACAGAATGTATTGCCACCTCCAGTGCCTGCAGCAGTGCCACCCCCTGTTGCACCTGCTACAGTACCAGTTGCTCTAGCACCTATACAGCTAGCTGTGGTTCTTGGAGAGCCTATTATGTAGGGAGCCCACTGAGTTATTGATGAGGGCGGAGTTTCTATGTTCAACTTTCTGAAGCTAAACCTGCCAGAGTTTAGAGGTGATAGAGGCGATGAGCCTAATGATTTTCTTGAGCAGGTTGAGAAGGTAGTTAGGAGACTACCTTGTTCTGATATCAGGGTAGTGGAGCTAGAGGATTTATTGCTAAAAGGGAAACCCTGGACATGGTTTTCTCATACAATGGAGCCCATATTGTATGGCGATTATCCTCCTTCATGGGCTGAGTTTAGACAGGGACTGATTGATGAGTTCCTGACAGAAGGGGTAAAGACCCAGAATTTGATACTATTTGAGTAGCTTGAGCAAGGTAGTAGATCAATTGAGGAGTATGCCGAGGAGTTTATCAGACTGAGTAGATATACTACCCAGATTGCTCTTACTGAGGCAGACTTGATTAGCCGGTTCAGGAGGGGTTTGCATGCCTCATTGCATAATGCCCTTCTGGCTACAGAGTTCGCATCTCTGACTACCATCATTGATAAAGCCAATCAGATGGGAGAGAAATACAAGTCAGAGAGAGAGAAGAGGGATCAGAAGAGGAAAGGAGGACTCGGATCACAGAGTATGAGGGGAGAGGGCAGCTCCTATCCTATACAGATTGAGCCAGCACCCCGGTTTGATCAGAGACCTCCGTCTAGCAGTTAGAGGAGGAGGACATAGAGTAGAGGACCTTCGGTGCAGTCTGTACCTTTTTATTCATATCACTCTTTTATACTTGTTACACAGATGCCTATTGTGCCTATTTGTGATTTTTATGGTAGAAGGCACGGAGGGGAGTGTTGACGACAGTCAGGTGCTTTCCTGAAATGTGGGCAACATGGTCATTTTATTAGTAGATGTCTTTTATGGGGTGATCAGCAGCCATCTACTACAGTTTCTCAGCCTACTATTCAGATGAGTCAAAATGTTGCCAGAGAGGCTCCTGGTAGGGGCAGAGGCAGAGGACAGGCTTCGAGCAGCAGTCAAGCCCCAAAAGGCAGAGGCCAGGGGTGAGTTTTTACTGTGAACGCTCAAGAGGCACAGAGATCTGGCAATGTGGTCATAGGTACTATTTTGATACAAAATGAGATTGTTGATGCTTTATTTGACTCTAGTGCTACACATTCATTTGTTTCACCATAGTTTGCACCTAAGTTAAATAAAGATAGACAATTATTGAATGTGCCTTTAGTGATAGCTACCCATATTGGAAAGAGTGTAAAAGTCAATTATTCTTATCTTGCTTGTGTGATTGAGATAGATGATATCATTCTGCGTGCTGATTTGATTGAATTACCTGTGTTAGAGCTTGATGTGATCCTTGGTATAGATTAGCTAACGACACACCGTGCAGTTATTGACTGTTATAGAAAGAGGGTAAAATTCCAGCCTGAGGGGTAGCCTGAATTTGAATTTCTGGGTGAACAACGGGAGTTTGGAATCAGATTTGTTTCTGCTATCCAAGCTGGAAGGATGATAGGGAAAGGTTGTTCAACATACCTTGCCCATGTGATTGATGTACAAAAGATTTTTGTAGATATTGATCAGATATTAGTGGTTAGGGAATTCTCTGATGTTTTCCCTGAAGAATTGCTAGGATTACCCCCAGATAGGGAGATAGAGTTTGAGATTGAGGTGTATTCAGGCACCGATCCGATATCCATTCCTCTGTATAGAATATTACCAGTAGAGTTGAAAGAATTAAAGGTGCAGTTGTAGGAGTTATTAGATATAGGATTTATAAGAATGAGAAGTTCTCCCTGGGGTGCTCCAGTATTGTTTGTGAAAAAGAAGGACGGCTTTCTAAGAATGTGCATTGATTATAGATAGCTGAATAAGATGACAGTGAAGAATAGATATCCTTTGCCATAGATTGATGATCTGTTTGATCAATTGTAGGGTGCCAGTCATTTCTCTGAGATTGACTTGAGATCTAGGTATCACCAATTGAGAATTAAGAAGGGTAATGTACCTAAGACTGCTTTCAGGACCCGTTATGGATATTATGAGTTTCTAGTGTTGCCATTCAAGTTGACTAATGCACTTGTTGCATTTATGAATTTGATGAATAGGGTGTTTAGGCTATTCTTGGATAAGTTTGTCATAGTGTTCATTGATGACATTCTTATCCATTCCAGGAGTGAGGAGGAGTATACAGAATATCTGAGGATTGTATTGCAGACACTTTGAGAGCATCAGTTGTATGCTAAGTTGTCTAAATGCCCATTCTAGGTAACTGAAATGTGTTTCCTTAGTCATGTGATTAGTAAGGAGGGTATTATGGTAGATCCACAGAAGGTTGAAGCAGTTACAAATTGGCCTCAGCCTTCTAGTGTTTCTGAGATCCGTAGTTCCTTGGTTTGGAAAGATACTACAGGAGATTTGTGAAGGATTTCTCCCGAATTGTTGCTCTGTTGACTAAGTTGACTCGGAAGCAGGAGAGATATCTGTGGACTGATGAATATGAGAGCAGTTTTCAGACTTTGAAATGTTGCCTCATGAGTGCTCCGGTATTAGTATCGCCATCGGAGGATGAGAAGTTTACAGTGTATTGTGATGCTTCTTGAATTGGATTGGGATGTGTTTTGATGCAACTTCAAAGAGTGATTGCTTATGCTTCTCGACAGTTAAAGAAACATGAGGGGAACTATCCGACACATGATTTAGAGATGGCAGCTGTAGTGTTTGCACTAAAGATCTGGAGGCATTATTTGTATGGGTCTAAATGCGAGATAAATACTGATCATAAGAGTTTGCAGTATATACTTCAGCAGAAGGATCTAAACCTTAGGCAGCATAGATGGGTAGAATTGCTAAAGGATTATTATTATGAAATCCTTTACCATTTGGGCAAAGCTAATGTAGTAGCGGATGCACTGAGCCCGAAATCTATGGGCAGTCTAGCTCACATCTCGGTTGTCAGGAGACTTTTGATCCGTGAGATGTAGGAGTTAGTTGTTATGGGTGTAGAGTTGTATTTGGGATCCCTGGATTGAAACTAGGCTCTAATAGCCCAGTTTTGGGTTAAGCTACTATTGATTAATGACATTAAGGTGGCCCAGGATAGGGATCCTTCTATGTTAAAGCTGAAGGGTGATGTTCTGAATGGTAAGGCAACAAAGTTTACAATAGAGAATGATGTATTAAAATGTGGAAAATGGATATGTGTACCCAACATTGATGGGCTACGAGACCATATTATGAGAAAGGGTCACTATTCATCATATAGTGCACATCCTAGGATTACCAAGATGTACCATAATTTGAGAGATGTGTATTGATGGTCTAGTTTCTACATGTTTAGCCTCTCAGCAGGTTAAGTTTTAACATCAGAAGCCGTCTGGCTTGCTTCAGGAGATTGAGTTGCCTGAGTGGAAATGGGAGCAGATTACTATGGATTTTGTAGTCGGTTTACTGAGGACTACATGGTGTTATGACTCCATATGGATTATTATAGATCGATTGACAAAGTCTGCTCATTTCCTGGAAGTGAAGACTACTTACTTTGCAGCTCAGTATGCACAGTTATATGTGGATAAGATTGTAAGGCTTCATGGAGTGCCAATGATGATTATATCGGATATGGGTACACAGTTTACCTCTCGATTTTGGCAGAAGTTCTAGGAAGCTATAGGTACCCAGTTAAGGTTTAGTATAGCTTTCCATCCATAGACTGATGGACAGTCAGAAAGGACTATCCAGACTTTGGAGAATATGTTGAGATTATGTGTTCTGGATTTCAAAGGTAATTGGGATCAGTATCTTCCACTGATTGAGTTTTCCTACAATAACAGTTACCATTCTTCTATCAGAATGGCTCCATATGAAGCACTGTATGGTAGGAAATGCATATCTCCAGTGTGTTGGGTGGAACCAGGAGAGAAATAGATAAATAGACCAGAATTGATAAAGGAAACGATGGAAAAGATTCTTATTATTAGAGATCGGATGAAGACCGCTTTTAGCAGACAAAAGAGTTATACTAATTCGAAGAGAAAAGATGTTCATTTTGTAGTTAGTGACCATGTCTTTCTTAAGATCTCACCAATGAGAGGTGTCATGAGATTTGGGAAGAAACAGAAGTCGCCCATTTGAGATACTTGATAAGATTGGCAATGTGACTTACAGATTGGCTCTTCCACCAAATTTGAGCCATGTTCATCCTATGTTCCATATTTCTATGTTGAAGAAATATGTATCAGATCCATCGCATGTATTAGAGGTACAAGATATTGAGTTTAATGAAGAATTGTCATTTGAGGAACTACCAGTGGAAATTGTAGATAGACAAGTGAGGCAACTGAGATACAAAGAAATCTCAATGGTTAAAGTGTTATGGAAGAATCAGTTGATGGAAGAGTGCACATGGGAAAATAGGCAGGATAGGAGGGACAAATATCCCTTCCTATTCGACCATTGATGTATATAGATATATGTATATTTGTATGTGTGTATTTAAATTCGAGGACGAATTTATTTAAAGGAGGGTAGAATATAATACCTTATAAAAGCATAACATGTTTTTGTGAATAAAGTTCCCAGTATATGATTGGAAATTATCGAAATGACTAATAATAATTTTGAAAACCCAGTTAGAGTAAAAACGAAAATTTTTTCTGAAAATTATCGGTGTCGATATTATTGCCATAAAAATAGTAGTCCGATCGATAAATAAATTTCTGATTCTGATTAAGGGGTAAATGATTATGGGTATGCATGTGTAAATATAGTAAAAAAAGAGGTGAAAAATATTTAAGAACACTGAAATAGTAAGCAATGGCAAAACCGTAAATAAATGAAACTTTAGGGGTATAGTGTTATTTCGACAGTCTGAGTTTCAGAACGGCTCTGAAACTATTTTTATTATAAAATATTAATAAAAATAAGTTGTTTGAATATCTACTTTGAAATCCAAATCCCGACGAAATTGTTAGAATAAATTACCGAAAGAAAATATGGCAAAAGCACAATTTAAGGAAAGTTGAAGGACCAATAGGAAATTTGCCAAATGTGACTTACTATATAAGCCACACTTAGCAAATTTTTTCCCATTTCTCTTTTTGTTCATTCGTAGCTTTCTCCCACCATTTCCATTTGATTTTTCTTCCATTTTGTTAAGGAAAATTGATGGAAACTTGATTTAAACGCCATATAATCCATCCTCCATCCATTTCCATCCATAGGAATCAAGAAAAAATCAAGAATAAAGGCATTTGAAATTTTGACCATTTCACATGTTTGAGGTAAAATGTTGTTTTGGTTGATTTTATGATTGATTTAGGGTTAATTGATGTTAGTTAGATTGGGTAATTGGTTTAATTGCATCAATTGATGCATATAGTATTTTTACCCAATTTTCAAACCCTAAACCTAAGTTGTATGAAGTGATTTTGTGTAATTGAGTTAGTATGTGTAAATTGAGTATAGAATAAGTTAATTGGAAGTTAATTGATG
>CANXYC010927604.1:0-30265 GCA_948193065.1 Aleurites moluccanus | reverse complement strand
TATTTTGGAGTTATAGGTGAGTTCTTAGCATAATTTTGCACGATTTGCATGATTATTATCATTTCATATGTTATATATACTATATATGCAGTTTCATAGCCAAAAGTGCTCAAAGTTCCAATTGGTCCGTAAAAACGTCCGCCGCAAACACTAAAACTGACTTGTAATTCAAATGACCATAAAATGAAAACCAGAAAGCCCAATTGGCCCAATCATCTAGTCCCGATCTAAGTTTTGAAACGGTACCTCATAGACCTTCTAATTCATTTGGTAACCCAGTTAACCAAAAACTACCTAAAAATCTCAAAACGAACCCGTAATTTCATAGCCAGTTGCGACAGTGCAACTGGGCCCGGCGGGCCAATTTCTGGTAAAATATTTTCTGATTGTATTTCTTCTTATATATGTATATATAATTGTTCTATTGCCTTAGAAGTTATATATATGCCATATTTACTGTTAAATGGAGGCACATTATATGATGTTAGTTCAGGGCTATTTTCGATGGTATAGCGGGTAAATCGATCGGCTGTGTGCACACTAAGTTATGTCACCCTTGCTAGAGAGGGACGATGTATTCTCTAGTCGTAAGGAATATATCCTTATGTGTGTCTTTTATATATATTACCCCTTGCTAGGGAGGGACGTTGTATTCCCTAGTGTTATGAACTTTATGATAGTGCTGATTATAAAAGTTCAAAGTGGCCCAAATCCTTTGATATCATATATGTGCTACCTGTTATTACTTACATAGTTATTATATATTGTTATTATTACAGTTAATAGCATTATTATTCATATGCTACAGTATATATATATATACATATATCATAATGGTACAAATATTTATCATAATGCATTTACTGCATTTTTATGCTTATGAACTCACTGAGTATTTTTTATACTTATTCCTTTAGTGATTGTTGTTTTCAGGTCTTCGGTGAGGCTCGCATATCCTTGGCAATCTTTTCTTCTTCCTTGGAGATCTTGTTCATGTATAATTCAAACTTTAAAGTAATGTAATATAAAACACTTAAAATAGTTTCATGGTACTGTATATAGATTTTGGCATGTAGATAATGATAAGTTTGCATATATTTATAGATGTTGATTATAATTGATGTTTGAATAATTTTTATCTGATTGAGATGTTATATATATTGATTTTGAGATTGTTGATGGAGATCCAGGAGGGATCAGTAATTGGGATGTTTGTGAATTTTATAGAAGTGTTTTTTTCTTGTTTCTGATTTTGGGCATAGTTCTATTTTAAGGGAAATGCTGTCGAATTTTCCTCAGCATTTTTATATTTATTTAAATTGTATTTGTTTGTTGCGTGTCATATAGATAGTCTATTGAGTTCTATGTGGTACTGGTCGCTTATGCATCACCCGTACTCTAGGACCGTCATGACTTCCGAGATAGGTCGTGACATCACCCTTCTTAATCTTCCACTGGTGATACCTAGACCTCAGATCTATCTTCGAAAAATGGCTGGCACCCTGCAGCTGATCAAATAAGTCATCTATCCGTGGCAATGGATACTTGTTCTTCACTGTCACCTTATTCAGCTACCTGTAGTCTATATACATCCTCAAAGAGCCATCTTTCTTCCTTACAAACAATACCGGTGCACCCCAAGGAGAACTGCTCGGTCTGATAAACCCTCTATCCAATAGCTATTGTAACTGTATCTTCAATTCCTTCAGTTCAGCTGGAGCCATTCTGTATGAAGGAATAGATATAGGGTTAGTGCCTGCATGCACCTCTATCTCAATCTCAATCTCCCTATCAGGGGGCAATCTTGGCAACTCCTCAGGAAATACATCAGGAAACTCCTAAACTACCGGTATTCGATCCAACTATACAGAAGACCTCTGTACATCAATCACATGTGCTAAATAGGCTGAACAATCTTTCCCAATCATCCTCCTAGCCTGGATAGCAAAAACCAGATTAACCTGGAACTCTCGAATATCACCCTAAAACTCAAACTCTGGCTGCCCCTCTGGCTGAAACCTAACCCTCTTTCGATAACAGTCAATAACCGCTTGGTGCCTCGTCAACCAATCCATATCCAAAATAACATCTAGCTCTAACACAGGCAACTCAATCAAATCAACAAGTAAGATGTTATCATCAATCTCAATAATGCATTCAGGATAATAAAAGTCCACAATAATACTATCACCCATAGGAGTAGCAATCATCAAAGGCACATCTAACAATCTCCTCTCCTTATTCAATTTAGGTGCAAAGTGTGGTGACACAAAAGAGTGAGTAGCACCAGAATCGAATAAGGCATCTGCAATCTCATTCTGAATTAGAATAGTACTTATGACCACATTGTCTGATCTCGGGCCTCCTGGGTGTTGACTGCAAATACTCTGTCCTGACCCCTACCAGCTGGAGCCTGACTACCACTGGGATCCTGTCCTCCCCTACCTCTGTCTTTGCCTGAAGCCTCTCTGCCCATATTTTGACTCGCCTGAACCACTGGCTAAGAAACTGTAACAGATGGCTACTGATCATCCCTCAAAGGACACCTGTTAGCATAATGGCCCTGCTGGCCACACCTCAAACAAGGACCAGTCTGTCTCCAACACTCCCCTCCATGTCTCCGACCATAAAACCCACAACTAGGAATGTTCGGTGTCTGAACAGCTGATCTCGAAGAACCCTGAGAATACGCGGGTGCTGACTGAACTACTGGAGGTCCCCTACTCTAAATCCTCATCTTCTGACTACTAGCAGATGATCTCTGATCAAACCGTGGCACTGACTCTATCTGCCTAGGCTGGGAGTTGCTCTTCCCCCTCATAACTTGTGATCCTGGACCCCCTTTCCTCTTCTAGTCCCTCTTAGCCCTCTTTGTCTTGTATTTCTCCTCCATCTGTGTAGCCTTGTCAATCACTGTAATCAAAGAAGTAAACTCTGTAGCCAACAATGCATTATGTAATGCAGCATGAAGACCCCTCCGAAACCTACTAATCATATCAGCCTCTATAGGTATAATATGAGTAGTATATCTTCTCAACCTGATAAACTCCTTCTCGTACTCCTCAACAGATCGGTCCCCCTGCTCTAACTGCTTAAAATTGATCAGGTTATAGGTCTTTACCCCTCAGTAATAAACTCATCAATAAGACCCTGCCGAAACTCATCCCATTAGGGTGGATTCTCACCAAAAAGCCTGGGCTCCATCCTCGTAGAAACCCATGTCCATGGCTTATCCTTAAGTAACAATCCAACCAACTCAACAGCTCTTAACTCTGAATATGGTAGTCTCCTCACTACCTTCTCCACCTCCTCCAATCTACAGGGTCACTATCTCTGTCTCTCCTGAACTGAGTCAGGTTTAGCTTCAGAAAACTAAACATAGATACTTCACCCTCCTTAATCACTCTCCAACCTCCCTGTACAGCAGGCTCCTTCTAAGCCCTAACTGGCTGCATAGGAGCCGGGGCCACTGGAACTGCCTCTAGTACTACAGGTGGAGGCACTACTGCTGGAGCGGGTGGTAGTGTTACCTGTTGACACTCTCCTCTCATATCAGCCATCTCTCTCCATAACTCCATCAAACCTCGCATCATCTCTACTCTCTAAAGTCTGTCGGGATCTAGACGGACCCTCTGATACTGCAATCTCTCTCACCAATGACTCATTGGAGGCTACCTCTGCCTCCCTGGTATCTCTGTCCCTATCGTCAGACATCTCTGTAATCTGTCAGGAAAATGAAAACTATCTCAGAAAATGACAAAAACGCAGAAAAATAACATATAACAGATGATGACAACAAAGGATAACAAAGGAAATCCTATGCTTTATGGTATACTTAATTCTACCACATTTTGTACTTAGTCACTATTCCTCTGCAATTCAGATACTATTCATCTGTAACCTAGATTCCACTATCTGTAACTTAGAGCTCTGATATCACCCCTGTCCCGACCTGTTTCTAGATCACGACGGTCCTAGGGTACGGGAGCTGCCAATGGCGACCGACACCCATAGAACACAGTACCACATGCACAATCTATAAACCACAATATATTATCCATTTTAGTTAGTTACCATCCATTCTATTATTCTATAATTCATTCTGTAATTTACTACAATTGGCTGTAATAGTCTACATATCATATCATATCAACATCATATATCTCATAATATCATCATAACATATATACATGTTCATTTCCTAGCTAACCCATATATACCCCATGGAGCAGCTAGATTATGAACATCAAAATAATAATACAAAATCAGAAAATATACATCAGACTGTCAGCAGAAATCCCCGGTTGATAGATGACAGGATTCTGCACTATACTCCTCTCCTGAAATGGGTAAACAAAGAAAAGGTGAGTATATAAGATACTCAGTGAATCTATATACATCAATAATAAAATAGTAGGTAATAATGAGGCAATGGTACAAATAAATCAGATAATAATAAACAGAATCCGTAATAGGTCACAGTATAGGCAAAGAATAAAGTACAGGCTCGGTATCATATGGAAAGACAGATAAAGGGATGGACTGTATGAAATCATACAATCTCCAATAAATAGTATGGACCATATGCAAACATATAGGTCTCCAGTAGCATATGAGTATCAATGAGCATAAGATTAATCAGGTCTTATGGCCAGGACCATAACCCCTCCTAGCTAGGGCATCAGTAATACAATGTGCACATCGCCGATAGTATTTTCCCACTACCCTGTCGGATCGGTAGCTCTGTCAAGCCACATAAGGATCAATAGTAAGAAACAGTATATCAATGGATACCATTATGCAACAATGGCATCCTCCATATCAATAAGCTCAATATCAGTCAATTCAACTATCAATAAGATCAATGGCAATGCTATAGGTAACATACAATCAATGACAAATGATTTGGCAATTAAGAAAGATATGAAATAAAAGTTGGCTCGGCGATGGTGTAGTGAGTAAATCCATTGGTTGTGTACACAGATATATGTATATATACTCTAACCTTTGCTAGAAAGGATGAAATTCTTTATGCCATGGTGTGATTGGATGGAAATGTGAAGGAAGGGAAGTGAAGTAACAGTACAGTATTATATTATGATATGTTAGAGATAACTCATTCCTATTATATTATATGCATTATGGTTCATGATATGTATTTCACAATTCCATTATCATTTATTGATTATTTACAGATCATTAATGGATAGATGTGACTTTTCATGAATAATATTGCATATTCATATATTTAGATTCACTTTGTATAATCTTATACTCACCCCAAAGTTGTTAAATGTTTTTAGGACCTCGATGAGGCAAATATCCATTAGCTACATCATCTTTAGCCTTGGATTTCAGATGTATGTAATGAGGTTACTCTTGTGTATAGAAGTTCCTAGGTATAATGTATATAGGATTTAGATTGGCTAAGAGTTTAATGTTTCTAATATAATCAAAATGTTAATCAAGTTTGATATGAGAAAGTAAATGATGTATATATATGATATGAGATGTGATTGTAATTATTGAAGTGTTTATTGAGTTGTGTTGATTAATAGAGGTTATAAGGGTATGTATGTTTATTTGGAAGTGAAATTCTTAGGTTCTTACGGAAAGATTAAGTCAGAGTTATAGAGGAAACTCTGTCAATTTCTCTGTAAGAATCTTATGATGTTTAAAAAAAAAAATTATCACCTAAAATGTATTATATGTTTAAGGAATGACTATTAATAATATTATTAGTTTGTAAAAGTTAAGTTAAAATAAAAGAATGGGTTCTTCTAGGTACTGGTCACCTTGGCATTACCCGTACCCTAGGACTGTCATGGTCTAAAGTTGGACCGTGACAGGAATGAATATTACCATTGTGACAGATTGATATTGATTAGATGTGATTCTGATGTTATATATGATATATGACATATATAAAGAAGTTATGATAGGTACAAATTTAAAAATAGTTAGCTGAGGTATGTAGAGATTGGAAAGAATATAGTGAAGAAAATACGAATTGTAGCATATATGGATATATGATGAATAATGTGAGTAAATATAGTGATAAGATGAGTAATATAATGGTAGATGTGCCATATAAGCTTAGAGGTGACACATAATAGAATTGATTTTCAGTAGTATATACATACAAAAGTCAAATTTAGGACTATTGAAAAGATTGAATTTTAAAAAGTATAAGATAGTATGAATGATGTGCAAGATTATTCAAAGTTTAGTAGGGATTAGGTAAGAATAATTTGAAAATTATAAGAGTTACAATATAATATTATACCCTGATATAGCATATGATTGGTCTACGATGAAGCTTAAGATGAATTGATTAGAAGCATATTTAGTAATAAAGAATATAGAGTTTTTAATTGAAAATTTTATTAGATACATGGATAAAGAGGGTATATTTGAAGATTTAAGAAAGAATATATGTGTGTGTGTGTGTGTGTGTTAAAGGTACATTTGAAGAATTATTGTTAATTATTAGACATTCTCAGTTAGATGACAATATTATAGGTAATAGTATTATAGACGAGATTAATATTTTAAAGAGAATGAAAAAGTATCAAATATAACGAATAGAGACAGACTCATGATATGACAGCAAACAATATAACATTAACAAATATGAAAGAGAAAAATATATTTTTCTTTACAGACATATGGCAACAAAATTCAAAGTTCCTAAAGTATAAGTTAAATACATTTCAATAAGAAATAAAAGAAAATTTCACAAAGCTTTACAACGAAAGATATAAATGAAATATAGCAAAACATAAGACATTCGACCTACCTACTTAACTATATCAAAATTTCCAAAGTCATCATCTAATATTCTTATTTAAATTCTTCAAATATATCATATATTCATTGTTATTAACGTTCTAAAATTGAATCGAAATGTCTATTTCTACAAAAGATTACCACTCAACAAATAAGATGGATACAATATTAACCTTACATAAATAAAGAGCTAGTTGATTGAAAATTCAAGGATAATTTTTTTTAAGGGGGTAGAGTGTAACACTCTAGAACACACCAAAAATACCAGGGAATTTTTTTTAAAAATTTTGATCCAAATTATTCGAAGAAGTTTATCAATACAAGTAGATAATTCTACAATAAATATGGGAATATTAAACACTAACAAGAGAATAATTATAGAACTAAAATAATGCTAGAGGATGGTGAAAAGAAAGAAAGGGAAAGTGAAAAGAACTGATGGAAAAACAAAAAAAATCATAAAATCGTAAATAAGTGGAAAGTCAGGGGTAAATTAGAAAATTGTCTGTCTGAAATTTAAAATCCTACCCAGAACAGTATTAATTAAAATAACAGTAAAAAAATGAGCCTAAACACTCCCCACATTGGTATTTGAAACTAAATATATTTTTTTGTATTTCTTATTTTAATTTTTATACTGAACCTTACTAAATTGTTCCTAAATTTCCATGAACTCTAAAATTCCTCCATAAATTATAAAATTTCATTCACAAACTCTAATTTATTAAATTGTTTATTTCATTTCAAGATAAATTAAATTAAAATTGATGAATTAAAGAAAGATTAAAAATCTAATAAAATTGTTCCTATAATTGAAGTTAATAGAAAATCAAGAATGATATTGTTGTAAATAAGAAAATTATATAAGGGTGAAATGGAAATTATATTATTTTAGTGGGACCCACACCAAAATATCTTAAATTACTAGAAACTACCAAATTTCTCTAACTTCTTCTTCATTTTCTTCCTTGGCCGAAAATCACTAGGAAAAATCCTCTCAAATTTTCTCTTCATATTTCATGAAAGTTCCAATAAGAAATCAAGATTCTAAGGTAAAATTTTCTTCTCAATCTTCTAATTTGTTTATATAAGTTGTAATTCTAAATGATAGTTGAGTTAAAATAACAAATATATAGCAAGAAGCATGGGAAAACTAGGGTTTGATGTTGCTAAATGTTGAATTGGAATTTTTTGAATCTACGTGAAATCTAGAACAAAAAGTTTCACTTATGATTTCATGGATTTAATAAAAGAATTTAGAAAAATGAAAAACATAAAAGTTATAGATTTAGGTCTTAAATATATTACTGTAAAACAGTTTGGTAAAATTCAAAGTGAGTGATGAGATATTAAGCAATAACTAAGACTAACTCAGATAGAAATATTTATAGAAAAGGCTACTATATTTTGATGATTTGAGTATCTTAGAGTCTGAATTAGGGAAATTGTTAAACATAAAAAGTGATCATTTATGTCTTTATAAATATTTGTAAAATAGTTTTATCATTAGACATGTATATTAGGAGTTACAACTAAATTAGTAGAGGTTGCTCGGATGAGAGTTATAGGGCAATAGGGCTAAATTCAAATAGTCACCATAAATTGTATAGTGCTTGAATTAATCTAAAATTTGGATATGTTTGAACTTGAGATTTCTAGTTTAATTAGGAAGAAGAATTATAGCAAGATATATTTGGATTTAGGGTTTTGGATGAATAGAAACTATTCATCCCAAACTTTCACTTTCCTATAATAAGTGATTAAATTGATGTTAGAAAAGATATTAGGATTCTAAAAGATGATTAGAATCACAAGAATTTACCATGTATGGACATTTTTGGGCATGAACCCTAATTTTGAGTAATTGGGGATTTGACATAGGAGAGGAGAATTCAAGGAATATGGAGAAGATTATTGAATGTATAAGTAATTGAGGGAAATACAAGGATAAATTGCTTTGAGGTAAGTATGAACTGTATTAATGTATGTTGCTATCCATTAATTGAGCTTGCTACTCTTTTCTTACTTCATGTAATTTTTCTTAAATTCATTATTGATGAACCTAAACCTATAAATTCTTAATTATAAATTATAAATTATTGAAACCCTCCTAAACAAGCCAATTGCATGGATGACTTGGTTGTTGTTTTCTTGGACCAAGATCATTATATACCTATTTGTGTGATGGAATAACTATATGTAAATTCATTAAATTGTTTTCTTGATTCATTCCTCCAAGAAGACTTTATGTAATTCTTTTGATATATATATATTATTTTGTATTATGGTATTTGTATGTACGAGGAGTATACTTTAGAGCTCCATAGTTAGATGTTGAGGACGATATTATTTTGATATTTAAATTAATACATTATGGGTTGCCTTGTTCCTTATTGATGTGGAATGTATCTTTTGATCAGTAAGGAACAAGAGAAACTCATATGATGATGTAAGGGAATGCATGAATGATGATTATATGATTCATAGAATTGAATATTCATGATGATAACTATGTATGATGTAGATATATCTTATGTATGAGATCCAGAATATGTGTGTTCTAAGGGTTTATGATGACCTTAAACCTACCCTTACCCTAGGACCGTTGCACCACTGGAGTTGAGGTGTGACAGTTTTCAAACGAATGATAATTTATTCCATGCAGTCACTTTATATATTATAAATGACTTGGTCATTCTTCCTTGGACCAAACTCATATGAAACCTATTTGCTAACTTGAATGAATTCATGTTTATATGTTTATGGTCTTGTGACCATTATGATTCTTTATGAAATCCAAGCTATATGACATATGATATGCATGTATATAGAACGCTCTTCCCAAAAAGAGTAAATTTATTAGTCCATTGTGCACTTTGGAAACATAGCTGATAGGATTTTTATCAGTGTTCCACCTAGAGGGGACCATGAGCTCTAGGCATATGCCCGACCAAACATATGTATTACGATAAGGTAGCAAGGCTACTGATGCATTCTATTACGATAAGGTAGCAAAGCTACTGATACGTTCTGATGATGGCAGTTCTATTATATGATTTGATAGTGCTATTCGATTATAAGCACTTATGTTCTTGTAAGCATAACCTTATGAAACTTCCATATCCATATTCCTTTGGCTTGACCATTGCATTGCATGTTTATATCTTACTAAGTTGAAGGCTCACTCCTCTTCTATGAATTTCAGGTGAAAGTGTAGTTCGAGAGGGAGCTAACATAGAAGACAAAGCTTCTTGATTCATTCTTCCAAGAAGACTCTATGTAATTCTTTTGATTTATATATTTTGTATTATGGTATTTATATGTATGAGGAGTATAATTTAGAGCTCCGTAGTTAGATGTTGAGGATGATATTATTTTGATTTCTGAATTGATACATTGTGGGTTGCCCTTGTTCTTTATTGATAGGAGATGTATCTTTTGATCGGTAAGGAACAAGAGAAAATCATTCGATGATGTTTGAAATTACATGAACGATGATTATATGATTCATAGAAATGTGTATGCATGTGATAATTATGTATGATGTGGATATATGTTACGTATGAGATCCAGGATATGAGTATTTTACGGGATTTATGGTGGCCTTAAGCTTACCCTTGCCCTAGGACCGTCGCACCACTAGAGTCGGGGTGTGACATTAAGATTAGCCTATAGTATGTGAATAAGTCCTGATTTTGTGTTTAATTGATATGTAGCTTCAAATGATAATATAAGTATGGATTCTAAGTAAAGGAAAGGAAGGAAGAAGTAGAGTAAATAGTTAAACTTACTAAGTGAAGTGAGTTATTTATACATCATTATGCATATCTAATGTCATAGCTATCACATCCCCACCTTTAGAATGTGACAGTCCTAGGGCATAGGAAAGCATAAGGCTACCTACAATCCATAGAACCCATATTACTATAATTTATAGAAAATTCTCTAGAATCGCCTTTGTATTTTTTACCATATTCCCGACCTGAAATCGGGTCTTTCAAAATTACCCAGCCTGCAAGAAAATTATACTCCCAATAATTCTTCCTTATACCCTCAACTCCACCATTTCAATATCATCCAACACTTCAATAAAAATATCAGAGCAATAAATATCATTCATTTAATATTTCAGATAATATCAGTTATATATATTTTACAGTCTTTATTTAATAGCAGTATTATCAATATTTTTTTATATACAATAACATTACTAAAAACCATCCAAAAATTCCATGGAGCATTAAAATAAAAAAAGGACCATTGATAAGCTCTTTACATAAATAAATGAGGTTCCTAGTTAAAGAAGAAAAGCCGAAACTGCAACTATCTATCTCGCCCCTTAAAAACAGTAATAACCACAGGGTGAAAAATAATTCTCAGTGAGATACATATATATTACCTTACTTGTAAGGCTAGGTAGGCTCACAAGGAAAGTCAATTTTATAATAGATAATCAATAAAATCATAAACAAATAAAATAGAATTCATCATAGCCATTGGAGTGAATAATGGATAGGTATGTCAAAAATACTATGGTTATAAGTAAGAGCAATAAATGAAATAAATTATCCAAGGACTATAGGTCAAAAGATACATTGCAAGAAATATAGTAAATAATCAGCTAAGATTTAGTATACAATAAAGTATAGCAAATGATCAAATAAGGTTCAATATGCAAAGGTTCAATTCAGAGCAATGACAGATAAGTAAAATTTAGTAATAAATGGGCAGAGGCCATAGACTGGTAGCATGACAATTAATACAGTCATACGGTTGATTAGACTGCATGGCTAGGACCTTACCCCCTCCTAACTAGGACAGTGTAAAATATTGTGCACAACGCCCAATGTATATATAAGTCTACTCCACCGAGTGAGTAGTTTTGTCATTGATAATTAGTAGCGGTTCAAATAACAATGTCAATAAATTCAGATATCAAGAAGTAATATGTAATAAAAATGGATAATCAATTAAATTATCAATTAAGGTAACAAAACAAGTTAAGACTTGTGAAGGAAAACTCAGTTACATGTTGAGGTTTATATTCCAATGGCTACAATTTTCTTAATTATGTAATTCAAGGTGGTTTTAAGGTAACAATCAAGGGTCAATAATAATTATGTTAAAATCAATTATAAGGAACAAATTATGTACAATTAAATATACAAAGTATTTCAATGAGTTAACAATTTCAACAATGCTCAAAGGTTTTGAGAATGAAATTAATGAACATTTAGAAATAATAAAACGAAATAAATTCACAATATAGGTTTGGTCAATCAAAGATTCAAAACTTGGAATTTCAATTAAATCATTTAGGCACAATTCAAGTAAAGTAATATATATGTACTCACCTTTAAATCAAAATTTCAAAAGTCTTCCTTTCTTCCCTTAGCCTAAACAAAAATGATTATACAAGGTTTCATCCTCTTTGTCCTTTTCTTGTTAGCTGCAAAATTAATTAACATGGGTTTAATACTTAATCAACTTAAAAGTATCAAATTAAACTCTTCATTTTATCCTATAATGTACCCTGGTAGTCCCACTTGATTTATTTATTTCTCTAGCTACATATATCAAATTATACAAATTCTTTTTTCTAATTAAACTAAACATCTGAGGTTATAACATATCCAAAAATCATATTTTTATAAGTATTAATCAATTTATAGTAGAATTTCTAAGCTTGTCCTGCATCCTGCATTCTGTTTTACAAATTGCATTCGAGTAGTCACTACTCTTTTATTTGTAACTCAGTATGTAGGTATCCAAATTCTGTTCTATTTTACAAAAATTTAGCTAAGATATAATGAAATATTTTTCACGTTTTGAGTTTTTCTTGAATATGAACTTAAGGACTTCAAAATTACAAAATTCAGTAGAGTTTCTCAGTGGAAACCCTAACCCGAGCCAGTAATATTCAGTGACCTATATCTCTAAATATATTTTGAATTTGATAAAATTTCCTTATAGTTATATTATATAAACATATATATCTACAACTTTTATGTTTTCCATTTTATTAAATTCTGCCCCTAAACCTATGGAAATTAAGAAACAACAATCTATTCTATACTCTTCAGGTTTAGTTTCTTTATTCTAACCTAACATTTTATATTTCACAATTTCTTCACTAAATTAATCTACTCATTTTCATTAATTAATCTAATAATTTCAGATCATATAACTCTAATTCATACTTTATTTAATTAATTAAAATTAAACAAATAATTATTTGAGTAAATTTTGAATTTTTTTACCTTAGAGGAAACTTGAAGAACTTCTTTAATTCTACTTGTTTTTCTTCACTCCTACAACTTCAATCACCAAAGTAAGTTTACCAAATGATGAGAATGTCTTTTCTTAAGCTTAATCTAAAGAAATTTGGAGAGAAATAGGAAGGGAAAAGAAAGAAAGGGAGAGGGAAGGGGAGGCCAAGATGAGGGAGCTATCACAATTTTTTTTTCTTCTTCTTTTCTTTTTTTAGAATTTTAATTAATTTTATGGCCAATAATAATTTTAATTATTATTTTTGAGTATAAATATTTTTTGATTTATGATGTCACCTTACTTGTGTAATAATTTCCTTCATTTTTCTATTTAATAATTTTTATGGTGAATAAATTGTCAAGTTGCAAAATTTAAATTTATAAAATAAAAAAATATATATATTTTTGATCTGAAACTCTCCAAATAGCCAGCTCTTTTTGAGTCAAAATATTGACTTTGGATGCTAATCTTTGATTAATTAGACTTAATTAAGTTTGGACTTGCTAATTATTATAAACTTGCCACTTTTCCTAAGTTCATCTTTTTCACTTATCTTCCATTTGATCTTTAGGCACTTTCTTAAATCCATTTTTACTTAAAAATATTTTTTATTTACTTCTTAATATCCTATAGTAATGTGGAAAAAAGTTTTTTTGAAATCGGAGTTCTATAGGATTTATTAAAAATAAAAGACTACGAGGTATGCAAACTAGGTACCTCACCTAAGCTTACTTTCTTGTTCCACTAATTCATTAGTTAATTTGAGCTATTTTAATTTCAAATTAATTTTTCTATGCTATTCCATCATCTGATTACAATTTTCCTCTTTCGATTTCATTATAAGAATTTTTTAAAATTTTTTAGTAATTCCGCTACCGAGTAGCTATTCATTCTGAAATTTCCGAAGTCTCCTTAAGCAAAATAGTGGATATTACAATAACATGAATCATTGAATTCAAATGAGCATTTTTCCTTCTTGACCAAATGCCTCTTTGTTATTGCCATTGATCATCCATTGACTAACCAAGCCTAATTTTATCTATTGTAAATCAATTGAAAATGAAATGCCTACCGTATTGTTCATGTGAAAAACTTTGTTGTGATAGGGAACTTTATTGAACTCGCACCTTGATACCTTAAATGTTATACACACCAAATATTTAATCATATGTCATGATGAGTATTATTGTTTGAATATCTTTGTACCATAATGTTTACATATGATTACTTTATTGTTATTGATTTTCCATTGACCTATTTATATGTGGATTTAATAGAGCTACCTTACTAATGGGTAGTGGGTAAATACCGTCAACATTATGCATAATAATCCTTTACAGTATTTACCCTAACTAGGAAGGGACTTGTCCTAACCGTAAGGCCTGACTCGTCTTATGTAATTTTACATGTGAATGCTAAAGTTAAATGTGATACATGTTCAAGACCCAATATTTGTCACTTCTACATGTGAATATGATAACTAAACATGATTACTCAATATTGCTTATTATTGTTACCTATCTCATTTGTAATGGCATTTGGTGTAAAAATTATTAATTGTTGACTTTTGACATGCAAATTTGATAACCTTAATTTGTTCTTCATATATGTTATTACCTAAATTCTTATTGTTCTTCTTATTTGTTATTTATCTACCTAGTCCTATTGCTTAATAATTTATACTTAACTCACTGAGTTTTATACTCACCTCGTGAATATTTATTATATTTCAGAAATAAGGTTACAGTAGTTATTTTTCAAGTCACCTTTTTTCTCGAACTTGGGATCTCAAGGACTCCAGTGTAGTTACCTCTTTTGAGAAGTCATGTAAATTTTAAAAAGCTCCATGATTATAATTCGGGGTATAAATAGTTGTATTTAACTTATGTTAGAGTATCATCAAATAAGTATGAATAGCTATATACATACATGTGTGAATAATATATTAATGAATATTATAGTGAAGCCGTCTAGGAAATTAAGTTCTTTAGAACGTTATGATCTAATAAAATGTGAAGTTATATGTGATAAATGGTAATAATAATGATAACGATAATGAAATAATAAAATATGAAAAAGCTATTAAAATATAATATAAAAAAAAGTATAGAAGTGTCATTGTAATACTTGCCATTTTTGTAGTGTTTTTATTGATTTTGTATGTTTGGAGAATTTGTTAAATTTAAATGAGAATGTTGAGAATTTTAGGATTTTTGATTTATTGATGCTGCAGGATTTAGTAATGATCATTTTATATTCTTAAAGATATATTTTGGTGAAGTATAAAATATGAAAGTTGTTAATTTATGTCTTAGCTATAATTTTGTGAAATTATTTGTCTAAATTCTGTAAATGTGATGAGTTATGTTTAATTGAGTAAGGCTGGTCTGGTTGAGAGTTTCTGCAGGGATGCAGTATATGTTTGAAATTACTGGAAATGACTGAGGCAGAATTAGCTGAAGTTGTGAGCATGAAAAATGTTTATTTGTGTGTTGTGAGGATGGCTGTAAAATTTTAGAATTTTTGGATAAGTATATCTCGGTGGAGAGTGATTTGTATCAGGATTGTTCGGTTAGATTTTTGGGGCAGGAGTCTGGGTGACATTTGGAGAGTCACTACGGTCTGTATGTAAGTTATTTTGATTTAAAATTTTGATATGTTGTGCTCCTACATGTTGATTATAAGTGATAAAAATAATTAGTAAGTTTGAATAATTGTAGCTCATTTGCGAGCAGGTTATGTGGGGGATGTTCAAGCAGGAGTTTAACTAAGAATAATTTGTTATGGCAAGCCAGCGAAATGCGAGGAGGCATTTTGCGAATTGGAAATGCGAAGTAGCATGAAGGCGAAGTAGCGAAGTGAGGTTGTTGAAGTGGCAATAAGGTGAAGAGCTTTGGCAAAGATGAAAGGCGAAGAGCTTTGGAGAAGAGGGAAAGTGCGAAGTGGCAGTTCTCGAAGAGGCGAAGAAGCATTGCCGAGGTGGCATATGCGAGGAAGAGTTGCGAGGAGAGTATGGCGAGGCAGCATATGCGAGGTAGCATATGCGAACTGGAATATGCGAGGTAGCATTGCCGGATCAAGATTGGCGAGCTGGCAAGTGCAAGCTAGGAATGCGAAGTGGGATTGGCGAGATGGTTAGGCGAGGTAGCTTTGCCGAGGCAGGTCTGGCGAGGTGAGCTGGGTAGCATATTTCTGGGGCAGTGTCTATTTAAATCCAATGAACCCCAGTAGCATTCCACGATTTTCTTTCTTTCTTCCTTCGTTTAATTTCAGTCTTTTCTCAGAATACTTCCATTTCTTGTCTAAGGCATTAATACTCATATTAATGCAATAGACTTCTAGATTAGTCTATATTAAGGCAGAGTCATCAGATTTGAGCAATATTTGCAAAAATTTCAGTTTGAAGGAAATAAGGTAAATTTTCTTCCTAAGTTATTTTCTTTGGATTTATTTAAGTTTGTGGGTTAGGATAATTAATTCTGGGTATATAGAATTTATTGCTAGTGATCTGAAGCTATTAATGATAATTAATATAGGAGAAATTTGGAGGTTGATACTGCCATGAACAGTAACTCCGAAAATTCAATGCAGAAATTCAATGCCAATTAAATATAGTTTTTCTTTAAGAAATAAATGAAACTGTAATTGGGAATTAAGAATAGAGATTCTAAGATAATTAATTAATAGGAAATCATATGGAATTATTATTGGTTTGGAGAAACCTTAATTTTTTATATTTGGAAAATTTCTTAGGAGGAGAAATTCGAAATTGGTTGAGGAATTAATTGAGCAAAATTCTAAAGAGGAATTTAAGAGAAATTTGTGTAAGAGGTAAGTATGAACATTCTATTTGATTATTGTTCCTTGGAATTAAAATGACCAAAATATTCTTTTATTGATTATCCTTTTGCATATATTTATATACTTGAACTATGTGAATGGCTTGATCAATATTCTTAGATCAAGTTCATATGTTTCTTGCTTGTCAATCCGATTTGAATAATGTTACATGATGATGGTCTTGCGACCAATATGCTTCTTATGATTTTGAAACCCATGACCCATGGATAGAACGCTCTTCCCAATGAGATTAAATTCATTGGTCCATTGTGCACTTTGGGAACCTAATCGATAGGGTTTTTATCGGTTTCCACCTAAAGGGGGCCAGGAGCTCAAGGCGCATGCCTGGCCAAGCATGTGTGCACGTTGAGGTAGCAGGGCTACCGATGCGTATGTTATGATATGTGATCAGTTCTACCAGATGAGCTTTGATAATGCCATTCTTTGTGGGCATTCTAAGTTCTAAATATGAACCACGATTTGAATTTGACATGATTTGATATAGCGAAATTATTATGAAAACCACATTTCTTTCAAGTAAAACTCATGACTTCTTTCATACCTACATGTATAAATATTTGTTCATAACCATGATTCGATATTCAATTCTTATTGTATAATGTTGATATCTTACTGAGTTGAAAGCTCACTTATCTTCTGTAGATTTCAGGTGATAGTTTAGCTCGTGAAGGAGCTAATAGAGAGAACCGAGCTTCTTGATTTATAATTATTCTTTTGAGATATTTTGTATATTTATTAATGGTATTAAGATACAATATGTATTGGAGTATACTCTAGAGCTCCGTAGTTAGTCTTTTGGGGATACTAGAATATTTTGATGTATGATTGTTATCCTTTGGATACTTTTGTTCCTCTCTGATGAGAGATGTCTCTTTTGATCATTAAGAAACAAGAGAAAAATATGAAATGATATAGAGAGATATAATTGATTTTGATTATATGTACGAATATGACAAAGTATGATAAAATATGATGCTATAATTTATTAGATGTTAATGAGATTATCATGATTTGTGAGTTCTACGAGTTTATGGTGGTCTTAAGCCTACCCTTACCCTAGGACTGTCGCACCACTGAAGTTGAGGTGTGACAGTCATGTATGGTTATTTGAATTGAAAAGTTGAGGTTATAAGAATTGTACAATATTGAGAGTGTATTTTCTATGCAGGTTAAGAAGTTTATAAATTTATTGAAATGTTGAGTTTAGTATTATTCATGTTGGAAATTATCTTGAAATTACAGGGGAAATTCTATCAAAATTTATATTTAATAATTAATAATTTATTTGTTAAGTGAATGGATAAGGGTTTTACAAGTGTTGGTAGTCTAACTATTTCCTCACCCTAGGACCGTCATGTTTCAAAAGTAAGACGTGACAATTTCAATATTTGGATCACATAAAAAAATTTAAATTTCATAACAATTAGTGGTGATAGTAGTGGAGACGCTGACGATAGTAATAACAATGATGAAGCACTACAGATGATGAAAGTGATAGCAATAGCGATGACGGCAGTAAAAATAATGGTGATAATATTGAAATTATAATTCTCAAATGTTAAATTAAGAATTAAAGAATTAATTTTTTAATTATATTATAATTTTATAAAAATTATGGGTCTAATTTTAATCTTAGGTGAATTGTTAAATAATAAAATTAAAATTTAACTATTTAATTTTAATTTAAACCGTCAAATAGACCGAAGTTTTGTCCGATTGAAAAAGAAGGGGAAGAACAAAAAATAGGAAGGAGACGTATCAGACCACTGTAATTTATTTATTATCTATGAATTAAAAAAGTTATATTCTATCAAACATTTTATGAAAATAAATATTTTTAAAAAAATTCACGGTTAAAGTATTCTTTATTTTTACTTTTACTATTAATGGTTAATTATATAAGTAAGAGATGCACACTATTGGTAAGAATTTTTTAGTTATCTCATCACGGAAGAACGTAATATAATTTATTATATTTTTTTTATGCAATAGTCATTTTGAAATTTCATGAAATATCTCTATGATTCAATATGATAAATTGATATTTTTATATCACAAAGTTTATAGGAATGTATAAGAAATAATATAATCATGTAAAAAATTATAATATTTTAATATGAAGAGAGCCAAAAGGTACTTTGGTCACATAAATTTTACACTCAAATGTGAATTTTAAATATAGTTCCAAAGAAAAAAATTAAGATAATACATATATTACATGAAATTAATTTTAATAAATATTTTGATTAGCATTGTTTTTAAAGTAGTAATTTTAAACATTAATATAGAGAAGAAATTATATGTAAGATTTATGTAATGAGATTTTTCTGTAATTATCCTACATATATTTTATGTATAAAAGGTTAATCAAATGTAAAAAATATTAACCAATGATTTGTTTGGATAATAACAATTTTGACTTTAAAATTATATTTAAATCAAATTTATTATTTGAGTAATTAAAATTAAATATATTGAAATTTAATTTAAATACTCTGTGAATGAAATTTAACAGCATAAAAACTTAATATTTTAAATATTTTTTTATTTAATTATTTCAAAAATATTATCTCTCATTTTTTGATTTAAAATTTTTTATATTATTCAAATAAAAAATTTATAAATTTATAAATTTCAAATCATAAATTTAAAAGATGAGATTTGAAATCTGAATTCATCCATCCAAATACATCCTAAAATTATTTAATTTTGTTGGAGATTATTTATTTTGTTTTGTAATTTTTTTTTAAAAGGAAAATAAGGAAAAATTCGAAAATGTTGATGGCAAAAAGGTAATTAAATGAGATTAGAGGGGTAACATACATGCCACCTATCCTGGAAAAGAAATAATGGAGTTATAATTGGGATTATCTACTTAAGATTATTTTGGTAAATTCACTGTACACATGACAGTAATAGAGAGTCACATCACTCTTTTTATATAGATAATGGATTAGATTAAAATGGAAATTCAAAACTTGACAAACAAATCAAGCATTTTAAAAATTTGAGTCTAGCATTTTTTTTTTATAAATTAGTTGATAAAGGATACTGTATTTTGATTATATTATTTTTATGAAAAAATTGTGTTTTAAATTAATTTTATGTGAACTATTTATCTATAATATTTTAAAAATTATTAAAATATTTTTATAATATTCGAAAAAAATATTACAATCACATGAAGAAAAAGTAAAAAACCATATATACATAATTAACTATAACTTTCTTAATAAGTATTTTTATTTTTATAATATATTAAAATTAAAATTAAAATTAAAATATTACATAATATTTTGTAAAAATAATTACATTTTTAATGATTATTTATATATAAATATAAATTACAAACTAATATTAATTAATAACTATTAATTACTCACTATTAATTATCAACAATAACTGTAATAATAATTAAATTATATGTATTAAATATTTATAGGATTAAGTAATTAAAATTTAGTAAGATTTAGTCTTTATATCATTTTGAATTATATATATATATGAAATCATGAAATTAATTTTGGGTGAACTGATATTTAAATAAATATTAAATGAATTGAAAATTAAAATTTAAAAATTAATAAAGGAGTATATGAGAGAGAATGATGATGATAAAGAAGACAAGACATTTGAGATTGTGAAAAAAGTTGGATTCGAGTAGGATAATTAAAATGTTTTATAAGTTAATCAGATTTTTTTAGGTGGTTTAGACCCACTGAAATTTTGAACCATTTTGTCTTTATATATGTAAATTAAAAAGAATTATGAGAAAATTCTCTTTTTTTTTTTAGGAGTTGATATCATTTCATCAATATTAATTAAATTAAAATAAAATACCTGTTAGTCTTTAAAATTTAGAAAAATTAATAAAATGATTACTATATTTTTAAAAAGTAGTTATTGAGTTTTTAACATTTGATTATATTATAATAATTAATTTTTCCGTTATTTTTTTTAATATTTTTGTTAAAAAATTAAAAAAATAAAATAATTTATATTCCTAAAATGCCCTCATCTCCAACCTCTATTATTTTTCCTTTATTTTATTTCTATTTTCCTTATTTTTTTTTATTTTCTTTCACTTTTCTTTATTTTCTTCCTATTTTCTTTTGTAAAAAGCTTTCATTCAAATATTTTATTACTTTTTCTTTACTCGGTGATGTTTCTTTCTTTTTCTTTTTTCATTGATTAATTAATAAACTAATTAATTGTGTAAAGTTTGGTTTGTTGAAATTAAAGAAAGAAAAATTTGTGTGTGAATGTTGTGATTGATAAAATTATACGGAGAATGAAAAGTTTGATGATAGTGAAAAATGAGAAAATTTAATGGAAGGTTTAATGAAATCACATAAAAAAAATTAATGAAAAATGAGGAGTATTTTCAATTTTTTTTTATATTATTTAACTATCAAAATAGATGGAGTGATCATTTTCTCGAAATCAAATATTAATAATCTAATAATTACTTTTTGAAAATGTAAGAACCACTTTATTAATTTTGCCTAACCTCACAAACTAAAGAGTATTTTACTCTTTAAATTTTTTCTTCCCAATATAAAAATAAAAAAATAAAAAAATAAAAATAAAAAATTATAATCATTTATATAAATATACCTCTTAAAAGTTTAAAAATTTCTCCATTATTATCATATAAATTTTATAAATTTAAATAGAAATTTGAATTCTGTTAAATTGTAAATTGATTGAAAAATTTGACAAATTTAAATAGAATTTCGAGCACTGTTAGATTGTTAAATTAATCGAAGGATTGTCAAAATTCTTATAAAATAAGTCATATTATTTTTCTTTCTTATAAAAAAAAAGTAAAATGTAATATATAATTTATTAAATTAAATTACATATATCATGATAAAAGTTTTTATAAATATTTATGAATAATATATAATTTACAATATAATAATAATAAATAAAAACAATAAAAAAATTATAGACAGTAATAAAAATAACCTAAGTCAATCAGTTCAAATTTTTTTTTTACTTATTTTCGTCATTATTATGCAAGGACTCTTTACCACTTATATATGGGGTCAATAACATTTTAGTATTAAATTCAATGTTTCAAGTACAAAACTTTAAGATTAATTATATCTTCTATAATATTCATACAATGAACAATATATATAAAAATATAAAATATAATATTTTTAATATGAATATGTTAATTAAAAAAAATATAAAAATTACCTCACGAATCAATTATATATTTATAAAATCCTTCAAATATGTAATGGTAAATATATCCTTTCATCTTTGTATATTTTTCTTTGCATTGCAAAATTATACTGAAGATAAATTATTCTCTTAGTGAACTAAATCAGATAAAAAAGAAATATTATAATAATAAATTTTATGATTTTCTTGAGATTTTCATGCAAATGATGAAAATATAAAGAAATCGATCCAAAAGAAATTCTTATTTTATTTAATTAATTAATATTAATATTATAATAGTAATATATGAATTAGAATTAAGTAATATTTAATTCTACAATTATTTTCAATATGAATAGCAATTAATTAACCTAATTTCACAATTAAAAATCAAATATGTTAAAAAAATATCAAATTAAAAATTTATGAAGCAATTGATGTCCAAACAAAATATTAAAACCTTTCATGATGAGTTACGAATATTCCAACAAGAAGTTTTATAAAATTTAAATTTAATTTTGTAAGATAAAATACACTAATTATTATTTATTAGCAACTGCAACTAGCTATTAATTTGTTACAAACAACTAAATAAAAAATATCCAAAGTAAAAAATTTTAATTTAAAAATTATAAAACTAATTTTTTTATATATGTTTGTAATGAATATATATTTTTAAAAATTTAATTGTATTATTTATTTCAAATATTAATTATTTGTAACAGCAAAAATAAGTTAATATAATATAAAAATATAGAAAAAATTCTAATAAAAAGAAAAACAGAGCTACCAAAAGTATAAACTCATAAATAAAAAATTGATGAAGTAAAAAAATTAGTTACATGGAAATCAAATGATTCACGAAACAAAGATAAGTTTGTAGGTTAAATAAATTTAGGGGGATAATTTATCACACAACCAAAAGTGTTAACCAACCCAAAGGTTAGTAGAATAAAAGAGTTTGCTCATCTCCTTATTAATTTGACTTTAATTTTCAGAGTCAGATCATAAATAATATTTTTTTTTTCATTTATAAATCTTTTAATTAGTTCCTATATAAATAATCTATCTTTAATTAGATAAAAGAGAAAAAATTAATATAATATGTAAAAACTGATTCATGATACTATTTTACTCCTAAACAAACGAATGCTAAAAATTTTAAATAAATCTATTTATCTGTAATTATTTGAGAACTTAAATAGATATGGATTGATATTTGAAAAATTTTACCAAACAAGTTCTTGCTTAACTATTGGATACTATCATACTAAACACCATATAATTAAAAAAAAAAAAAACCTTTTCATGTAATATTTTTAGGGAAAATGATGCATGAATATCACTAAGTAGCCAAAATATATTGGTTGACTGAGCTCATATAATAACCCGAAATACAATATATGTGTAATTGTTAGATAGAGCTTTGAAACTTAAATCGGATAGAAATTTTTTTAAAATTTTTTAAGACAAACATGTGCTAAATACAATTAGAGAAAATTCAAATAAAACCCTAAGATAACTTAGAGAATTTTAATAGACAATGAAAATAGAAGAATTAGATGAAAAATAAATGAAATCAAATTTGATTTTTCAAAAAAAATTCATTTGAATATCCTTTACTCAAAGATTTTTAATAAATTATAGGAAAATCCAAAATGAGAAATTCTTTTTCTACATCAACCTAAGAGATTAACAACTAATATAAAAATATGTTTAAAACATTTGAATCAACTCAAGAGTGCCTAAAAATGAAATGGAAGTGAACTAAATATAAATATAAATGCATAAATGACTTAATTAGCATAATTAAACTTAATTAAAACACATGAATAGTCAACAATAGTGATTTAGAATGATGGGGCTAGCCATTGAAGAATTATAGCCAAGTTTTTATATTCAATTAAAATAATTACCAATTGATTAATTTGTGACCACAAGAAAAATAAAAATGAATTTGTTAAAAAATAGATTTATGACATATGTCATAAATCCATCAATTATCTTCTACTTGATTAAATTAGCTAATTTCTTAATGGTTAAAGGAAATGAATTATTTCTAAATAAGAAGAAATAAAATGAAAAATCTGCACAAATGCTTCTTGGTGGCCAAACCTTACTCCAAATTTCTTTAAATTTTAAGCTAGCAAATCACTTCTTTCTTTCATTCAAATAAGTTGGCTGAAATTTCAGCATAATATGGTGATGGAAATGGAAGATTTATGAAGTAAAGTGATGGAAAAATGAAAACGAAGTGGTGGTTTGGGTGATAGAGAGCAAAAAAGAACAAGGAAAGCTAACCAAGTAAGGTAACTACTTCATCTTCCTTAGTTTTTTCCTATGTTTAAGTAGCAAATGTGAATACTTGTCTAAATAATTTAATAGGAAGATAAATTAGGATTTTGAGAATAGTCTAATATACTGAAATTTTTAAGTGAAGGAATTAATATAAGTTAAAGTGAAGTTAAAGAAACATAAAGGAAGTAGAGAAAGTCTGAAATTCAAAAAAGAGAAAAAATTCTGGGCCTAAGTTGAAATTTGGAGCAACCATTATGTGACCTTAAAATGATCAAATGAAAATTTTCGAAACATAAAAGTTGTAACTTTATATCTTAACTAAGTGTTACTCAAAAATATCTGCAAAATATTAAGAAACCTAGGAGATATGGGTTCCTGAGTTATACTGACTCAAAACTGGATTCAAAATCAGACTTAGAATTATACAGCCATGAAATCTCTAAATTTGAAAACCTTAATATATGAATTAGAACAGCTCAAAACTTGAAATTTGTTCCTTTATATCTTACTAAAATCATGTGAAAATAAAATGGAGTTTGGATATGTATAAAATGAGTTGCATTAGAAATAGTGGAGCCTGCCGGATAGGTTCTATAGGGTAGTTGGCAGAATTGCAGGGTGAAGTTTGAAAATTCACTATAAATTCTGTAGAACTCAGAATAACTTAATTTTTGAATATATTAGATTTTTATATGTCTAGTTTTATTAGAAAGAAGAATTAGAGCAATTGAATTAGTAAAACTCAAAATATGTTAAAAGAAGATAGAGCTGCCAGAAATTAAAAACATAAAGAAAACATAAAAGAATGAGGGGGTTTTAAGGCAATGTATTTATCAAGTTTATTTCATGCAACTTAAGTGTAAATGGAACTCTAAATTAAACCTTTATGTGTTATAGCTTCCAAGAGAAAAGAAAAAGACAAAGATGAGGGGGAGCCATTTGATCACCCCTATTGTTTATGTTGAGTAGAGAAGGAAATCTATTTTGGTTCTTTTTGTTTCCAAGGTGAGTAACATATAAATAATTTTCTTTAATAGAACCTACATTGTTCATCCATGTTTTAAGTTCATTGATTATGCCATGATTCTACCTTATAAGTCTTATATACATTGTTATTGCTATCTAGTATTTCCTAATTAATCCATTGAACCTTACTAAGCCATTATCTTGACATATGTGAAACATGACTTTCTTCATTATAAATGATCTTTGTTACATTGAAACTATATTAGCCATTGAAATCAATTAAACCTCTTAAATTGAATATGAAACTTGCTATACTTATTTGTCTATTATTATTTCTTATAAAGTTCATTGTGAAACCAAACCTTAATATTTGATTCTCCAATGCTATATTTATTGCCTATGATCTTCATTGATGAGAACCTATTGTTGATTATTGATATTGTACATAATGTTTCATGTGATCCTCAGCTGGTGAGGGGTGGTCTCAACCATGTGGTATGATCAATCGTATGACTTTTATGAGACACGCTATCAGGATATGTTGCCTTTGTCTACTAATGTGGATTTTGCTCTCTGTTATTAATATATGAGCATTTGGCTCAACATATTGATATATGAGCTATTGGCTTACTATGATGTTATTGGAGCATTTGGCTCAACTTACATGATTGATACAAGTTCTATATGATTAATTTCCTTTATGCTCTATTGTTTCATTGAGTACTATTTTTACTTACATGTTATCCTTATTGAATTCCAATGGTTATATCCTTATTTATTTATCTGTTTATGAGACATATTCATTGATATTCATATTATTTATTTATTGATGGTCATTTGTTCTTTCCATACTTTTAACCTCACCAGGGAGGTGTCTATATGTTATTCACTGAGTTTAATCTCACATTTTAGTAGTTTATAATTTTTATGGTTTCAGTAGATAGCTGCGGTTCCAGCCACATTCTTCTCCAGTACTGGAAACTCCTGTAGTCTATGTATATTCCTTTCTATGGTTTATGTTTAATTAGTGCTCCATGGTTAAAGATGTTAGTATCGGTATAATATTATATGTAAATTATAAATAGTTTTAACTTAGTGTAAAAATACATTATGATAATTAGTGGATATGATTATGATTTGAGAAGTAGTGAAGTGTTATGAATGTTATTTGAATTGTGGTGGATTCAGGGAATAAGGATGAATGAATAGAAGTGTTATTTCTTCTGCAGGTTGTGTAATTGATATAATAGAAGAGAGGGACATAAGTCCCGGGTTAAAGTATAAATATTCGGAAAAGTTATAATAAAATTTTAGTAAAAATGTATGCAGTGGATTCTAGGGTTTAGGGGGCCTTATGCTTATCTATATCTTAGGACTGTCACATTCCCTGAAGAGAGGGATGTGAGAGCTCATATTTTTCATATACATTTATTTTTATTTTTATAACAACAATATTCACATCAAAATTAAACCAAAACCTTTCCTTTTTATTTAGTTATAAATATTTAATGCTGACATACAAACTCTAAAATTTATGAATCAGTTTAATTATATAAAAGAGTTACAATCAAAGAAATGAACTACTAGAGGTATTTAATTATGGATCTGATTTGAGTCTAATTTAGTAAAAAAATATAGCAATGAATTAGAGACATTACATTTGACAATGGCCGACAATGCATTTTTTAGAAATTTCTTCATCTAGACTTCCATTTTGATAATTTAAGATTTTTTTATTCATTTTTGGTAACTTTTGATAGGAAACTTATTTTAAAACACTTTATAAGGATTATTTTTTGTAACACCCCGAAATTTTTTTCGATAATTACAAATAGGACCTTATAATTAGTATAGTTGATTTTATAGTCCTTAATGAGATAGTTAGACTTTAAATAATAATTTAATACTTAAATAAATAGTTTAAGGTAAAATAGTATTTTAATACCTAAATTACCTAATTAAATACATAATTTCACCAAATAAATTATGAGACCAAAAATTTATATGAAAAATACATTATGGAAACTAGTAGTACCTAAAATTAGTTTTGGGATCAAAGTATAAATATAATAAATTTTGGGGATAATTTGTAAATAAAAAAAATTGAGGGGCTAAATTATAAATACTAAAAATTTAAAAATATCTTAATCTATTTTGGCCCAAAATTTTCTCCTTCTTCTTCCTTGGTGGCCGAACCATCTTGCCATCTTTCCACCTCTATTTTCCTTATTCCTTTTCTAAGATTCTTCCATCCAAATTTCTCCAAACCTAAACCTAATTAATTTTACACCTTAAATTAAGCCTAAACACCTAAAAACTGCAATAATTCTCACTAAAAAAATCTAAGGAAAAACTAAAAATTTCAAAGGGAGCTAAGTTAGAAAAATTGAAGACTTTGAGGTAATTGAACTAAACTCACTTCATTTTCATTAAATATGATTAGAATGATAGATATATGTGATTGTTTAAGTAAATATAAGCATAGAGTGATATATGGGTTGGTTTAAGTTTGAATTGAAGATTATCTAAAAACCTAGTTTGGGAATTAGATGTATTTAATATAAACCAAGTTTAGAATTAAGTTATCTATATTCATTTAAGTCTAAAATAAATTAATTTAGTCATGTAGAAGCAAAGAATCAAGAAGGGAAGGTTGAAAGTGATGATGGAAGACATGTGTGATTAATGAGAGAAATTCAAGTTCTAAAGTATTTTGAACAAACCAAGTTTTGAGGTGAGTTGTAATTGTATTATTATGTAAGAAAATTGACTTGTTTGAATTTTTAGAACCCTCCCTGTAATTTCCCTTAGATTGGCCGAATGGCCTATACTCCATTTCTCGAATTTATTTGCTCACTTTTACTTTTGTTCACCTTGTTTCACTTGTTATTTGAATAAACTTGATACTTGAATACCTTAATTGTATTGTGTTTTTGTTGATTGATCAAATGGTCTTAATGAAGGTTACCCGAAACCCTTACCATTTTCTTGTTAATTGTAATAACCCTAATTAAAATTTTAAAACGATTAAAATATAGTTACAGGAAGCGAGCATCGGTAGACGATTTTTCTAAAATTCTAGAGAGTGCATTGCTTATACAGATAACCTAAGTTGTGTAGCTTGGAAAAAATAATTAGAGGATTAAATGGAATTATAAAGAGTACTAATTAGTTAAATCAATTAAAAGACTTAAAAGAAAAACCTAAGTTTGAATACCTTTCGATGTTCGATTTTTAATAAATTCTAAAGAAATCTTTTGTCTAATTTTTCTTCACACGCCTAAATTTGATGAATAATGAATAAGTTAAAAATAGAATTGAGAAAGATTAATAAAATCTAAATACTTAAGTAGAGAAGTAAAAGAGATAGAATAATTAGAGGTATAAATGACAATTTTGTAATTTGGAAAAAAATGGAGTCAAAATTCATTTGACTAATAATAAAATAATAATAATAATAATAAAATAATAGAAAAGAAGAAGAGTGCCGGCCAAGATTTGAGTAAAAAGTGAAAAAAAATATACTAATTTACTTTCTCAAATTAATCTATACACAAATCCATCTACATTCATTTCTTTTTATTAATCTTTTGATTTTCTTTTTCTTAAATTTCATTAGTTGATAATTTATATAAATAAAAGAAAGTTACAAGAATTCTCTATCTTCTTCTTCCTCCATCAAGCTAGCCAAAATCTTCATAACCAAAATCTTCAAAATTTTGCTCAATTTATTCCTTACTCAAATCACCTTTCTATCTTCATCAATCTTCATACCTTTATCTTCAAAGCTTATTCTCTTCAAGTTATTGGAATTTTTTTATAGAAGTTATAAGAAAAGTTTCAAAAGGCAAAAACCTTAACTTTCCTCATATTATGATTTAATGAGTTTTATTGTTAATTTAGAGGTTTAATTAGTGGAAGAAAATAAGATTAGAAGTAAATCCTTGAAAATTTTGAATTTCCTGTGACTTGATAGAATTTTAGGGCTTTTAGAGTTGAAATTTGAAGATTCTTAAAACATAAAAGTTGTAGATTTTAATATTTAGATTATATTCCTTTAAGAAAGTTTTATCAATTCGTGTCGTGTTGAGAGATATGGGACACTGAGTAAGACTAGCTTGGGTTAGGAGTTTGACTGAGAAACCCTGCTGTGTATTGAGGTTTTGAGAATCTTAAGGATAAAATTAGGGAAAACCCAAAACTTCCAGAAGAAAGCTTGGTTGTGTGCTTATGCAGAAGTTGAAGACTTGTCTCACCACGACACCTGTGCTAGCTTTGCCGTCGGGTGAAGGAGGTTATGTGGTGTATTGCGATGCATCGTGAGTGGGGCTTGGTTGTGTGCTTATGCAGCTTGGGAGAGTGATAGCTTATGCTTCGAGGCAGTTGAGGAAGCATGAGATGAACTATCCAACCCATGATCTGGAGATGGCTGCAGTAGTGTTTGCATTGAAGATCTAGAGACACTACTTGTATGGCTAGAAGTGTGAGATTTTCACAGATCATAAGAGCTTGAAGTATATCTTTCAGCAGAAGGATCTTAATCTTAGGCAAAGAAGATGGGTGGAATTGCTTAAGGATTATGACTGTGAAATCTTGTATCATCCAGGGAAAGCCAATGTGGTGGCGGATGCATTGAGTAGGAAATCCTCGGGAAACTTGTCCCATATTCAAGTGTACAGAAGGTCCCTAGTGAGGGAAGTGCAAGGATTGCATAATATGGGAATCAGTTGGGAATTGTCAGAGTCGGGAGTGCTTTTGGCAAACTTCCAAGTCAAGTCACTTCTCATTGAGCAAATTAGAGAAGCTCAGGATAGAGATCCTCAGTTGATGAAGATAAAGAATGAAGTGGGATCGGAGGGAGCTCCAGGATTTCATGTGGATGATGGTTTGTTAAAACATGGCAGCA
>CANXYC010927298.1:0-17638 GCA_948193065.1 Aleurites moluccanus | reverse complement strand
CAAATTTGCAACCTACTGATCCAACCGTCCATTTTTCCATCATTTGATCCAATGGTTGGATTTAATCAAGCCTAAACTAATATCATAAGGTTGCATACATAGTATAATTCCATACTCAAAGGAAAAGACTATAATGCCCTTAGTGCAACCAAAACACCTCAAGCACCTCAATTGAGGAGCTTACCCGGTACAATTTTCAATTGGGTTTAGTTTTCAATCAAATCTTCAAATTAATAAACTAACACCATTTACATTCCCTTAAATCATTTTCTACTTCTAAATATGGTGATAATTCCATAAGAACTTGAGGTGATGCAAAATGACTATTTTGCCCCTAGTTCACAAAATTTCAAGTTTCTTCCAATTTTTTCCTAACAGCCTTTGATGTACTTTAACATGTGTAAACCATCTAAAACATGCATATTCATTCAATTTAAGCATAAACATGCATCATACATATCATGCAAACATATCAGAAAACCCCTTTTGGCTTGCCTCTAAAGGTTGTGTTCTAAGCCTTTCAACTGAGGTGTTACAGTTTCCCATTGGACTAGATCTAAGTTAAGCCCATAACTTAATATTGCCAGTGGCCAATTTCTTTGATCATTTTGTATGGTCAACCTAGTTCATAAACTTCATAATTTATAGGTCTACATCAATTTAGACCAAAAATTCCCCCAAGCCTAAAACCTTCTGGTACCAAAATCCCTCAAAAGTCCAAGTACCATTTGGCCTAATAGAAAACCTCAAGCCTAAAATTGTTTGGCTCAAACACCATCACCTTTACCATAAGCCCAAAACTATTTAGCACTAAAATCCTTTAAGCCCAAAATCATTTGGTACCATTAATCTCTTCAAACCCAACACCATTTGGAACCAAAAATCCCTAAAACATTTGGCACTAAAAATCTCTGCAAAGCCCAAAATCATTTGGCACCAAAACAAAGCCCAAAATCATTTGGCATTGTTATCTCTCCAAAGTCTAAAATCATTTGGCACCCAAAGTCTTTTAGTTAAAAACTTTTTAGCTTAAAGCAGAACCCGAAGCCCAAATACCTTTTGACCCAAAATACTTTAAGGATCTTTCCCTCAGAATTTGCATACAATCCATATCTTCATCACCTCCCTCTTCGTACCTTAAAACCTAGAACATAATTATGTTCCCTTTTCCTATAACCAACTACAACAGAGTTAGGTTTCCATGTTTTTTGCAATCAACCTAGAATAGAGTTAGGTTTCCTTTTCTATATATTAACCATTTTCATGAGCGCACTTCTAACCACCCTCCTAAAAAAGCAAAAGTAGAACTTTAAAGCTTCCCTGGATGCTCAACAAACCAATTTCATTAATGCCCTGAATTTCCAATGCCAGTCCATCATTGACAATGTGAAGGAAATAATAAACCTACTCTACCCATCCACACATGTTGAGCATAACAACATTACCTCAAATCCTTCCTACATTAATAAGACCAACACCATACTTCCTTCTAAAGTTGACTAGACCAACACCACGCCCTCACATCAAGTAGCCAATCCTTACACCTCAGACCTTTTCTAAGGAGGAGAAATCCTATAGAAAAATAACTTCTAAGCTGATTTAAAGCAATGGAGAAAACCATCAAATCTTTGAAAAGCCACAACAACCTGATTGATGTGAATACCCTAATCCTGTTCCTCAATGAGAAACTTCCACCCAAATTCAAAATGCCTGAAATGGACCAGTTTGATGGAACCATTTGCCTCAAAATCCATTTAAAAATATACATGAGGGCAGTGAAGACTTTGAGACTAAGCAATGAGCTCCTTGCTCAGCTTTTCCCACAGTCCTTGACTGGAGCTATTAAGAGATGGTTTCTTTCTCTAGATAATAATCTAGTGAGGATATGGGACGATATTTGTAATGATTTCTTCAGAAAATATCATTACAATATTAAAGTGGACATCACTAGGCATGACTTAGAAACCACCAAACAGTTTTTGTAAGAGTCCTTCTCCATGTTCCTTACAAGATAGAGGACTAAAGCAGCATATATGTTGAACCAACCGAGCAAGGTCAAATAGGTATCCTTGTAAAGAATCTGCTACTAATTTACTAAGACCACTTGTTGACCCAATACCTACCCAACTTCAAAGCTTTGGTTGCAACCATCACAAAAATTGAATATTGCATCCAAAATGGACAACTTCAATATGAATTCACTACCACTAATCAAAATAATGATGAAATATCTATCTAACAACCGCTGAGGCTAAATTGGCCTACCTTAATTCCTCCATTCCCTTCAACATGAAAACCCATGCCATCTCATCATATTAAAGCCCATAAACTTTCAAGTGGAAAAAAACCCACCTTATTTCATCAACCAACTGAAGCCCAATTAACATATTATGGAGGAGTTCAAGCTCGGCTAGTCTGACCTGTCTGAGATTGAGTCTAAGTCCAAATCCTAGACTAAGTCCAAGTCCAAGTCTTAGTTAGAGTTTGAATCCATAAAGTCTTGTTCTTTTTGTTTCCAGTATGTAATCAAACTTTATAGTCCTTCTTTTAATTTTGCATGTATTCATGGATGATGGTTTTCTTATAAATAAAGTTTGAGTTCTTACATTCTTATGACTTTTTTTTTTTCATTTTGATTGTTTCAAATTTAATCCAATTTTAATGTAAAAAAGAAAAAAAGATTAATAAATCCTAGTATAAAGGAAAATTATTGACATTGCACCATGATAAGGCAGGAATAATCCAAGAGTATATAGATTGTTTCATATGGAAATCCCAGTACATAAAGCAAAAGATTGGATAATATATGCAATAAATTGATCACTTATCCTTCGTGGTTAGCTAAAATGGTACCAATTCCAAAGAAGGATGGAAAGGTTCATATGTTTGAACAAAATTTGTCCAAAGGATGATTTTCCTTCCTTCACATCAATTTGTTAGTAGATCGCATGGTTAGTTCTATAATGATCTCTTTAACTGACCTCAATTGTCACACCCCAACACCACCGGTGTGACGGTCCTAGGGCAAGGGTAGGCATAAGGCCACCATAAACCCACAGAACCCTTAACTAAACTTGTCTCATATCTAACAACATACACTGATCCAATGCAAAACATCATATCTCATAAATCGTCATTATATATCATGACATCTTCACTTGTTCCCTACTGATCAAAAGATAGTCTAACATCAATATGGAACAAATGAGAGTCTACAAATGCCATCTATGGCAATAAAATCAAAACCATTCCATATCAATCTACGGAGCTCTAAAAGAATACTTCTCAATAAACATGATTATATATATACATAACAAAAAAAAAATAATATCCAAAAATAATTACATCCAAGCTTTCTTGTGAAGAAGAAGTCAAGAAGCTCTATCCTCTGGATTAGCTCTCTCTCGAGCTACACTAGCACCTGAAACCACAGAAGAGAGATGAGACTTCAACTCAATAAGATATGAACAATATTAACGCTTTAGGTTAAGAACATGAGTGCTTACAACAAATAGCACTATCCAATCATATCATAAATTAAATCATGTTTCTTATTTGGAACATAAGAATGCCTGCGAAGGGCGGCATTATCAAATCACATATAAGATAGAACTAATATCTTATCATAACGTATTAGTAGTCTTGCTACCTTAACGTGACATATATGTTTGCACGGGCATATGCCTAGAGCTCGTTGCCCCTTATAGGTGGAATACTAATAAAAACCCTATCAGCTGGGCTCCCATTGTGCATATGGACCAATGAATTTACTCTCATTGAGAAAAGCGTTCTATGCATATGTATATCAAAGGATCATTATAATAAGGTATTCTCAAAAATTCGTATTGGTCAAAAGACCATTTAACATTCATATCAAAGGCTCGTTCATGATCTTGATCTAAGATAAAAGAAAAAAGAATAACCAAGTCATTCTTATATATTAAGTGATTACATTAAGGAGGTTATCAAATAAGAATTTCATATCATAAAGAACGTATATGAATATTTAACAATTCATCTCATAAGGAGAAAGTATACATTTATGTAATTCATAACTTACCTCCTAGCAAAACTTTCCACAATTAAGCTCAACACTTGATTAAATGAAAATCCTCATTAATTCCTTGAATTATCCAAGCCTAATCAAAATCCCCAAATTCTATAAATTAGAGTTTTCTCAATTAATAATACGTAATATGGATCATTATAATGTTAACCATCTTAGAGTCTTTATTATTATTTCCTAACATCAATTTAATTCATCTCTTAAATAAAATTTGAAAATTAAGAACATAATTACTGTTCACGTCACTATTCATCAAAATTCATAAATTCTTGTATCTTCCATATTAACCATAATTAATAGCCTTAAATGCTCATAATAGGTTTTATATAACTTATAAATAACTATTCTAACTAACAAAAATCTTAATCTAAAAAGAAAATAAAGTTTGGAGAAAATCACATTTTTTCCCAAAAATGATTTCTTGAAGGATCTTGACTTGAAAATGGTGATTGAAACCTTTGAATGTGTTAATTTAATGGTTTAATACATTAATTCTGAGTATTAATGCATTAAAAAACAAATGAAATAGATTGGAGAGAGATAGTAGAAGAAATGAAGAAGAAAGAAAGAAAAGAGAACAAGTTATCATGAAAAGAAAAAAAAAAAAGGCTACTGCTTATTTTTTAAAAAGGCTATTGCCTCACTTAAATCCTTCCTCACCAAATTATACTTCGGCAGCTCCCACTAATCTAGCTCGATTTTGAGCTAGAGAACTCCAATTGCCTTAATTTTTTATTGCCATTTAAACTAGATATCTGAGGCTATTACATATCTAATATTTAGTGAAAAAGGTGTCTAACTCGATTTATGGTGAATTTTCAAAATTGGACTTGCTTCACTGTGTTTTCCATTCTAGCGAGCTAGAGTCCTGCCTCTGCAGCCACCTCGCCAGCTCGCACTAAAATAGCTCTCGAGTGAGCTACAGAAATCCAAACTACTCGATTCTTTTTGTTATTTAAAATAACACTTAGGGGTCCAACATATCCAAAATTCAGATCAAAATGATATTTACACAATTTATGGTGAATTTTTAATTTTGCCCTGACTTTACTCTCCAAGTACTATTCGAACAGGTCTGATTCAATTAGCTCTATCTTGAGCTAAAATTCTCTAATCTCCTTGAACATTTACAACCATATATATAACATATAAAATAATATTTTTTTATGTTTACACTTTTGACTTACACAGCCTTTAACATTCTCAAAATAAACAAAAAATCTCAGACTTTCTGCAAGAAATAGCGAACTAGACAAGTTCTGGTCAAGGAAGTATATCTCCTCACACACACAAAATTTTACAAAATGGTTTTACATACTTAAAGATAAGATATAAATCTACAACTTTTATGTGTTACACTTTTCCAAATTATTCCTTTAAGATCATAAAAACTGACTCATAACATCTTGCCCAAACACAGATTCTGAAATTCTCAAAACACTAATCTATCCATAATCATATCAACAAACATGCATAAATTTTTTTTTTAACAAGTATTACATCTATGTGGGTTGTAAATCTCAGGTCCATCTTTTGATGGGGAAAATGCCACACATTGAATCCAAAGATGTGACGGTCTTAGGGCATGGTAGACTTAAGGCCACTAAAGACCTGTAGAATCCCTAAACAAAGTTGTGGCAAACATATAATAGTCTAAAACCAAACACAATGCATAATCGAACTTATCATCCAACTATCATATCAAACCTATGATATCAATATCCAAAAATATAGCCAACTTGTTCACAATGGATCAAAGATAGCTTGATAACCCTTATCCAATATGAACAACTGGTAACCCAAAAGAATATCACCAAAAACATATTATTACAGACCATTTAAATTACTATGGAGCTCTAACAATATTACTATATTCCAAAATAATAATTACAACTTGAAATATCAGAGTTTATACTTGGATAAGCTTCTTGGAGTAAGACAAATCAAGAAGCTCGGTGCTCGGCCTCTAGGCCACTAAACCTAACACTTGAAGATAACCTAGATTAATTGCTCATTTGGGAAAGTTAACATTCCCTAGATCCTTTTATATCATCAAATTATTGATTCTATTGCTATCAATTTATTGTTTTTATTTAATTACTTTTATTTATTATGATGCAGTTAGTTTAATGAATTTCTTACAATCCAATCTTGATTAGAATGTTTAGGTTTTTTTAATTTTATCTTCTTTTTAAAATCGTGAAAACATCAATTGCAATTACTCTGAGCAGTCTTCCATAAGTAAGAATGACCTTGATAGTCTTGCCAACTAGTTGCATATATCTCGTATATTTGATAGTAAATTCATGACATAGTTTAAGGACAAATAAGTTTTTGGCACTGTTGCCGGAGATGACTTTAGGCGTATTTAATTGTTTCTATTGCAATTGAAAGTTTTAAGTATTTTTGCAAAAACATGTTCATCCTTAAACTAGGTCACGAATTTACTCACAAGTATACTAGGTATATGCAGCTAATTGGCAAGACTACCAAAGTTGTTCTCACTGAAGGGAGGTTGCTCAAAGTAATTGCAATTGATGTTGTTATAATTTTAAAAAGAAAATAAAAATTAAAAACCTAAACATTCTAATCAAGATTGGTTTGTGAGAAATTCATTAACCTAACTAGCATCAAAGTAAATAAAAGCAATTAAATAAAAATAATAAATTAAGAGCAATAAAATTAATAACTCAATGAAATAAAATGTTCTAAGGAATAATTTCCCCAAATAAGTAATTAATCTATGTTAACATCTATAAACCATAGAATTCAAGGCAAATCAATTAGGAATCAGATATTATATAGCATGTCTTTCGAAACTCATTTAGAATAAAAACTCTAAATCAATTTAATTGTAAGAGCTAATACATTTTTGATTCATAACCTCTACATTATTAACTTCTTTCTAGCAATAATCTTCTTTTATTGATACTTTAGTTAACATAAACATACAAGTGTAGCTAAACACCTATATGAGGATAAAGCTCAAATCAACAATATATTAGAATTATAGCTTCTTTAGATGTTTCCCCTAAATTAATTACTCCAACGGTTCCATTACAAACCCTAAAAATAAAAATATTAGTTCATACTGAAATTGAAAACATCAAACATAACCAAAGCAAAAGGAACTATTTCAATATGAACTAATTATTTAATTTATAAAGTTTGTAATGGAACCATTTGTCATAAAAAGGATTCGATTATAAAAATATATACAAAGATATTACAAATATGGCTCGCAGTATATATAAACACTAATAAACTCCCACTTACACTAGAGTCATTCCCTACAGTACCTAAGACCCTTCCTATCAAGATGTTGGTCCATGTGACATGGTTTAGTCATAGGATCAGCCGAATTCTCGACTGAAGTAATTTTTTACATGGTACATCGCCTCTCCTAATAATCTCCTTGATCATATAGAATCGTCATTCAATATGTTTGGATTTATGGTGAGATTTGGGTTACTTTCCCTGAGCAATGGCTCTATTATTGTCGCAGTAGAAATGGACTGCTGACTCAATGGAAGGAACCTTTTTTAGTTCGGTGATGAACTTCTGAATCCAAATTGCTCCTTTAGTGGCATCTGAGGTGGAAACATACTTAGCCTTTGTAGTGAAGTTCATAGTGGTAGTCTACATGGAGCTTCTCCAGCTCATTGCCTCTTTATTATAGATAAAAATGAACCCATTTACAGGTTTCCTGTCATCCACATTTGACTGGAAGATGGAATCCATAAAATCATGTACTCGAAGATCCCCTCCTCTATATATTAAAGTTAAATCCTTAGTCCCTCTCAGGTATTTTAGGATAGCCTTAATCGCAATCCAGTGCTCCTCACCTGGATTAGAATGAAACTGGCTAGTAATACTAACTGCATACATGATATTGGACCTTGTACATAACATAGCATACATAAGACCCCTAATAGCTGAAGCATATGGAATCTTCCCTATTTGCTCCCTTTCCTCAAGTGTCTTAGGATACTTCTCCTTGGAAAGGTGGATACCATGTCATACATATAACAGTCCCTTTTTGGTATCAAGCATGTTTAATCTCTTAAACACCTTTTCCAAGAATAAACTTTGTGAAAACCTTATTATTCTCTTCTCTCTATCCTAGTAGAGTCAGTTTTTGAGAATATAGGCCACCTCCCCTAAGTCTTTCATGGAGAAAGTTTGGGATAACCATAATTTACTTCAGATAACATTCCAACGTCATTATCCATCAACAAAATGTCATCCATGTATAAGACCATGAAAGTGATTTTGTTCCCACTAACCTTCTTGTACACACAGGGCTCATCAACATTTTTATAAAATTAAAGGATGAAATGGCCCCATCTAAATGATAATTCTAACTCCTCGAGGCTTGCTTAAGTCCATAAATGGATCTCTTAAGCCTTCACACTCTTAAGCTATTGTAATATCCTAGAAGACCATATGGACTTAAGTGGACCATAGCAATGAAGATTAAGGTAATTAAAGAGTAAATAGGTCAAATTGACTTTAGAAAGTATAAAAAAAAAATTCAAGGAAAAATAATTTAGGGACCAAAATGGAGCTAAATAAGTGAATGGTTAGTAGAGATGGGAAAGAGTTTTAGGAAACCTTAAGTCGGAGCACCTATCGGTTTTCTATTTTTAATTTATTTTTGAGAGTTCATTTGCTCAATTTTCTTTCACATATCTTAGATTAGATGAATTAATGATTAAAAAAAAAAATTGTAGTGAGTATAGTGAATCAAATGTGATTGGAGTTGTAGATGACATAGTTAGAAAAAGATAAAATAATTAATGACATAATTGTAAATAAGTACAAATTGGAACCCAAATTCTTACCGTATATTATTAAAATATTAAATTTAGAAATTCCTATTTATCTTCTTGGATGAGCCAGCCACTTGGCTAGGAAATGGAGAGATTTTTGTTCTTCCTTCATTCTTTCATTTCCACTTGTCCTAATTATTGAAATATCCAGAATTTTCTTATTTTCTTTCTTTCCTTATTGTTTCCTATTGGCCTAAGTGTTTAAAGAAAAAAAAAATATAAAGATTAATCATTTCTTGTAGGGGATGTCGAACCATTATTTTCCCATCTCCTTAATTAGTTTCTTCAAACTTTCTTCATAAAATCCAATCCTCCAAGCTAGATAAAGTTAAGTGTTTAGTAAATTGATTATTCAAAGGATTATTGAGATTGATAATCAAGGAATTTTGGAGATAAAGTGAAGTAAAGGTTCAAGTATCCAAGTTAAGATAAATTCCTAAATATAGTCTTTAATTCAATTTAATGAATTCTAGAGTTAGAATGGTTGATGAATTAGATTATTTGAGTTGTATAAGTGATGATAAATAGAAGTTAATATAGGATTTTGAAGTTGTGTGAACCTAAATTAGGGGTTTAAAGAGTTTAATTTAATTTCTTGATTTTAACTTCATTTTATTGGATTATAAATAAAAATTTAATGAGTTGATTTGATGATTGATGCTAATTAAAGGAATTTGGAATTAGGATTTCAAGTTGGGAAAAACTTAAATTATATTAGGGTTTTAAGAGCTTATAAACAAACAGAAAGATGTAGCTCAATTTTTATGGTCTTAAGGAAAGAATTTAGAAAAGTTTAAAACACTAAAGTTATAGATATATATCTTAAATATATGATCCTAAAATGGTTTTGCAAAATGTGATGTGTGTAAGGAGATATTAATTCCTAAGTAGTACTGGTTCAGATTATAACTCTTGCTAGAAATCCAAAATTAATGATTTAATTTGAGGATCTTAGAGTCTGAATTAGACATAGTTTAAAACATAAAAAATTTTCATTTATGTATTAAATAGATTAATGTGAATTATTTTTCAAATTGGGTATTCAAGTTTTGATTTATGGTTATCATAGTAGGGTCTATCCGGATGGATGCTTACTAAGTTATAGGGTTAGATTTAAAAATTTACTAAAAGTTGTATAGTGGTTTGAACGATCTGAATTTATGATATGTTATAATTTCATATGTCTAATTTAAGTGAGAAAAATAATTAGAGTAATTAGACATTATTAGCTCAAGATATAAATAAGAGAAACAGGGTTGCTAGAGTTTATTATTAACTAAATTTCTAGGCTTAAACCTTAACTTAAAGATTTAAAGGTAATTAATTCAATTAAAGGATAAGTTATTATAATTCTATGTATTATAAATTTAAATTATGTTAATTTGATATGTAGCATAAAAAGAAAATAGAAAGGATGATGGTGATAATAGAAGGCAAGGAAGCTTACTTTGAGAATTAAGGTTTAAATTGTGAAATTGGCTAATGAAGGATTAAAGGTGAGTCATAAATATGTTATTATTTATGATTGTAGCTATTCCTTAAATTATTGAATCCACTTACTTATTATCATCATTTGGACTAAAATCATTTTCTTTATTGATTAATGATTGTTATTTGATATTCCCTACATTGATACCATACTATGTGATAATGAGTATTGCACCCTTACTTGCTAAATGTCTGATGACATGATATGACAGAACTACCCGACCGATGGGATAGTAGGTAATAATCATCAGCATTGTGTATAATGACCCACTAGATAGGGTACAATGTCCTAGCTTAATTAGGAGGGGTGGTAATACTTCTAATCATAAGGTCTGATCAACCTTATGTATTTCATGAGATCCTATATTTGTTATGTTCATGTTTATTCAATGTAATATCTATCATTTTTAGCTATTTTATTAATTGTATGTTTATTGAATTAATTGAGGATATAAAATATTTTGAGGAATTTCAGAAATTTCTGGTTGCAGGGAGGCTTTTGTGAGACTGATTTCCTGATTTTAAAGGAATAATTTGGTAAAGTGTAAAACATAAAAGTTGTATATTTATATCTTATGTTTAATTCTATAAAATGGTTCTATAAAATTCTGTGTGTGTGAAGAGTTATGCCTCCTTGACCAGAACCTGTTTGATTCATTATTTTCTGCAGGAATCTGGATATGTTTGATTTTTTTGGGAATGATTGAGGCTGAATGAGCCAAAAGTGTAAATATGAGAAATATTCCTTTATGTGTTTTGTTATTGGATGTAAAATTTCAGGAGATTTATATAAGTATAACTCAGTAGAGAGTAGAATTTCTCAGACCTGTTCGGATGAGTTTAAGGAGTAAAGTCAGGGTGAACTTTAAAAATTCACCATGGTCTGTGTAGATATCCTTTTGATTTGAAATTTGGATATGTTGGATCCATGAATGTCTATTTTAAGTAACAAAAAGAATTAGGAAGTTTGGATGTAGCTTATTTGCGAGATGATTAAATATAAGTTGTCAAGGAAGGGTTCCAACTCGGCAGAAATTGGTATTTGCGAGTCAACAAATGAGAGGTGGCATTTATGAGCAGGCGAAGTGGCGAAGTGAGATTTTCGAGGTGGAAATTGGCGAAGAGAAGTTTGGTAAAGATGCATTGTCAAGGTGGCATATGCGAAGCAGAGTTAGGCGAGGCGAGTTTGGTGAAGAGGCATTGTCGAGGTGGCATATGCGAAGTGGAGTTAGGCGAGGCAAGTTTGGCGAAGAGGCATTGCCGAGGTGGCATATGCGAAGTGGAGTTAGGTGAGACGAGTTGGTGAGGTGGCATATGCAAGGCGGCATATGTGAAGTGGAGTTCGCGAGGAGAGTTTGACGAGGCAGCATATGCGAGGCGACATATGCGAATTGGACATGCGAAGTGGGATTGACGAAGTGGCTTTGGCGAAGTGGAAATTGCGAGGTGGCTTTGCAGAAGCGAATTGGTGAGGAGAGCTGGCGAACAGAAATTTTGAGGCAGTAGCCTATTTAACCAGTGCCCAGTAGCGATTTTTCTTTACGATTTTTTCTTCTTCTTCTCTTCGTTTTTCTTCTATTCTTCTCAGATTTGTTCCATTTATTTTCTAATGCATTAATACTCAAAATTAGTGCATTAAATCATTAGATTATCACATTTTAAGGCATCAATCTTCAGTTTCATGCATATTTTCTCAAGGAAATCAATTTTGGAGAAATAAGGTAAATTTTCTTCAAATATCATTTTCTTTTTATATTAATAAATTTTGGTAGTTAGAATAGTTAATTATAGGTATATAGAATTTATTACAAACATTTTGAGGCTATTAATGGTAATTAATGTGGGAGAAATCAGAATTTATGGATTATCATGAATAGTGACATGAATAGTAATTTCAAAATTAAATTCAGATTTTCTTTAAGAGTTGAACTAAATTGATATTGGGAATCAATAATAGAAACTATAAGATGGTTAAATTTTAAAAAATCATATTGAGTATTATTAATTAAGGAAAACCATAATTTTGAATATTTGGGGAAATGTTATAGGAGAAGAGAACCAAGGAATTTGAGGAGATTATTGTTTGAGCAAACTATTGAAGGAAATTCAAGGGGTAAATTTGTGTAGAGGTAAGTGTGAACATTACATATGTATATTGTGTCTTTGAAATAATTTGTCGAAGCCTTAAAAGTGTTCATCAATATGCCATTGTATTAATGACCTATTAATGAAAGTTTCCATGATATTCCCAAGCAAAAGATAATTGTTTCATGTGATTGCCATATTTATATTGTAAATGACTTGGTCATATTTCCTTGGATCAAGTTCATATAAAACCTATTCGCTAACTTGATTAAATTTGTGTTATATGTTGATGGTCTTGTGACCAATATGTTTCTTGTGAGATTGAAACCATATGACCCTATAGATAGAACGCTCTTTTCAATGAGAGTAAATTCATTGGTCCATTGTGCACTTTGGAAACCTAGCTGATAGGGTTTTTATCAGTGTTCCACCTAGAGGGGACCATAAGCTCTAGACGTATGCCTGACCAAGCATGCGTTTGCGATAAGGTAGCAAAGACTACCGATGCGCTCTATTGTGATAGGTAGCAAGGCTACTGATGCACTCTGTAGTTCTACCATGTAATTTGATAGTGCTATTCAATTGTAAGCACTTTTGTTCTTGTAAGCATAACCATTTGATATTTTTCTTACCCATGTTCTTTGGATTGACATTTCCTTTGGATTGATGTATTTCTTTTATATTGCATGTTCATATCTTACTGAGTTGAAGGCTCACTCCTCTTCTGTGGATTTCAGGTGATAGAGTAGCTTGAGAGGGAGCTAATATAGAAGATCGAGCTTCTTGATTCATTCTTCCAAGAAGTCTCCATTGTAATCATTTTGATTTATATATATTTATTTATTGAACTGTATTATGAAACTGTATGTATTGGGAGTATACTCTAGAGCTCCGTAGTTAGATGTTGAGGATGATAATATTTTGATGTCTAAACTGTTATAATTGGGTTACCCTTGTTCCTTAGTGATGTAGGAAGTATCTTTTGATCGGTAAGAAATAAGAGGAAATTCTTGAATGATAAACATATATATGTATGAATGGTGATTACCTAAATCTGTGAAATGAAGGTTTTAATGAAAATCATATGTGATGTAAATATGAAATGTGTATGAGATCCAGGATATGAGAGTTCTACGGGTTTATGGTGGCCTTAAGCCTACCTTTGCCTTAGGACTGTCACACCATTGGAGTTGGGGTGTGACAGAGGTGGTATCAGAGCTATAGGTTATAATTCTTAATTAATATAGAAGATAGAAAGAGATGCATGAGCACTAGTATAATTGTTGATTAAGATAACTACGGAGCATAGGATTTGTGTCTCATCCAGTTGTGTCTTCCTTTGGTATATATATCTGCGTTAAGTATGCATAGTGAGTCTGATATTGTTTGTTCTTCTTATCAGTATCAAGATGCTTCTACATCGTTGTAGAGGACGAGGTCGAGGCCGTCCTAGGCGAGATCTACCTTCTGAAGAGGGTTCTGTGGGTGGAAATGGAGGAGATGAGATTCCTCCTATGCCACCAGTGGATGTGGCTCATATGGCTCAAGAATTAGACCAGCTGCAGAGGAATTATGCAATGATAGCTGAGTTCATTACTCAGCAAAGGCAGTAACAGGTACCTCCAGTTCAGGTTCTAGAAATTCCTGTTTCTCTGATAGTTCCACCACCTGTTATACATCAAGTGGAAGAGGTATCATTTAAGGGGTTTCTTAAGCTTAAGCCATCAGAGTATAAGGGTGAAGTGGATCCTACAGATTTTCTAGAGGAAATTGAAGAGAAAGTACAGATTTTGTAGATTCCTGACAGAAGGGCTATAGAATTTATGGGGTATTTAATGAAAGCTGAAGCTAATGATTGGTTTAAGAGAAGCATTTCTGGCATGCTTCGGGAAAATAAAGTGCTATCTTCGGAGAGATTTAAGGAATTGGTGCTGAATGAATTTCTTCTAGAAAGAGTGAGGGAAGCTAGGTCCCTAGAGTTTGAAAGATTGGTTCAAACTCCTGGTATGAGTGTTTCAGAGTACGCTAGGAAGTTCAGTCAGTTGAGCAAATTTGCTCCAGCATTGGTGCCTACAGAAGCGGTATGGATTCAAAGGTTCCGCAGAGGATTAGTGGCTCCATTATTTAAACTCTTAGCTGCTCTCGAGTTTGATTCCTATTCTAAGCTAGTGGACAAGGCTAGGATAATTGAGAATAGGGAGATGGAAGCTAGATCAGAAAGAGTGGAGAAGAAGAAATTTAAAGCAGACAGTGGAATAAAAAGTATGGGGGTGGCACATCAGTCAGCTTCTAGGAGTGGGTATAGAGGACCTTCAGAGAGGCCACAACAGAGTCAGACTACTTCTAGATGAGCTATGGTTCAGCTAGCTTTGCACCATCTAGGGCTCCTAAACCTTTGTGTTCTGCATGCGGCAAATTTCATAATGGCCCTTGTCATTATGCCTCAGGAGCATGCTTTAAGTATGGACAACAAGGTCATTTTCTCAAGAATTGTCCACAACAATCTGTTGGAGGAAGACCACAGGCTTCTCACACTATAGTTCAGATGAATAGGGAGAGGAGTATCAGCCAGCAGCAAGGCACAGGTAGAGGCATTGTGGGTAGGACTATAGAGGCTGGAAGAGAATAAGGTTAGCATGTGGCTTAAGCTTCGGGGTCAGTTCCTATGGGTAGAGGCAGAGGTAGAGTTTTTGCTTTAGCACAGCACGAAGCCCAGGCATCTAACATAGTGGTTACAGGTATTCTTCTGATCCAAGCCTTGAATGCTAGAGTATTGTTTGATTCGGGAGCTACGCATTCTTTTGTGTCATCATGTTTTGCTAAGAAATTGCATGTGCCTTGTGAGTTGCTTGAATGTGTGTTGGTGGTTTCTACTCCTTTAGAGGAAGAGATTGAAGTCCAAAAATTTTATCCCTCATGTGTAGTTAGTATAGGTGGCAAGAGCTTGAATAAGGATTTGATTGAATTACCTGTGTTGGAATTTGATGTGATTTTGGGCATGGATTGGTTGTGCAAGCACTATGCTACCATATATTGTAATAGAAAGAAGATAGTTTTCAAACCAGCTTCAGGTGAGGAATTTGAATTTCAAGGGGAAAGGAGTGAGGCACCATATAATGTGATATCAGGCTTAAGGACGAAGAGATTGATGAAGAAAGGATGCCAAGGATATTTGGCTTATATACGGGATACTCGAAAAGAAGTGCAAGATTTGGAATGGATTCCTATTGTTAACGAGTTCCCAGATGTATTTCTTAAAGAGTTACCTGGTTTGCCACCGGATAGAGAGATAGAGTTCGGTATAGAGTTGCTACCTAGCATGAGTCCGATTTCTATTCCTCCCTACTGTATGGCACCGGTAGAATTGAGAGAGTTGAAGACTCAATTGCAAGATTTGCTTGACAAAGGATTTATCAGGACTAGCAGTTCTCCATGGGGTGCATCTGTACTCTTTGTAAAGAAGAAGGATGGTTCTATGAGGCTATGCATAGATTACAGACAGCTCAACAAGGCAACTATCAAGAATAAGTATCCTTTGCCAAGAATAGATGATTTACTTGATCAGTTGCAAGGTGCAAGTCATTTTTCCAAGATAGACTTGAGGTCGGGTTACCATCAGTTGAGAATTCGGAATGAGGATGTATTGAAGATGGCTTTTCGGACCAGATATGGACACTATGAGTTCTTAGTGTTGCCATTTGGATTGACTAATGCACCAGCTGCATTCATGGACTTGATGAATAGGGTGTTCATGCCATTTTTGGACAAGTTTATCATTGTATTTATTGATGACATTCTTGTGTATTCTAAAAGTAAAGATGAGCATGAGGAACATCTTTGGATTGTGTTACAGACTTTGAGAGAGCATCAGCTGTTTGCAAAATTTTTGAAGCGTGAATTCTGGCTTGAGAATGTGGGCTTTTTGGGGCATATAGTAAGCAAGGAAGGGATTGAAGTTGATCCTAGAAAGGTTGAAGCAATTCTTAGTTGGCCTAGACCCATAAATGTTTCAGAAGTTAGAAGTTTCTTGGGTTTGGCAGGCTACTACAGGAGGTTTGTTCAAGACTTCTCCAAGATTGCAACTCCTTTGAGCAAGCTTACCCAGAAGCAAGTTAAATTCCTATGGTCAGATGCATGTGAAGAGAGCTTCCAAAAGTTAAAAACTTGTTTCACCACGGCACCGGTCTTAGCTTTGTCGTCGGGTGAAGGAGGATATGCGGTGTATTGTAATGCATTAAGAGTAGGGCTTGGTTGTGTGCTTATGCAACATGGAAGGGTGATAGCCTATGCTTCTAGACAATTGAGGAAGCATGAGGTGAATTATCCAACTCATGACTTTGAGATGGCTGCAATTATATTTGCCCTGAAGATATGGAGACATTATATGTATGGTGAGAAATGTGAGATTTTCACATATCATAAGAGTTTGAAGTATATATTCCAGCAAAAAGATCTTAATCTTAGGCAAATAAGGTGGGTTGAATTGCTTAAGGATTACGACTGTGAAATCTTGTATCATCCAGGGAAAGCTAATGTTGTAGTCGATGCATTAAGCAGGAAGTCTTTGGGAAGTTTAGCCTATATTCAAGTGAGTAGAAGATCATTAGTGAGGGAAATGCAGAGATTGCATGACATGGGAATCAGTTTGGAATTGTCAGATTCAGAAGTGCTTTTGGCAAATTTCTAAGTCAAGCCGGTTCTCATTGATCAAATTAGAGAAGCTCAAGGCAAAGACCCTCGGTTAGTGAAGATAAAGAATGATGTGGGATTAGAAAAAGCTCTAGGATTTACTGTGACTGATGGCATGTTGAGGCATGGTAGCAGGTTATGCATTCCAGCAATTGATAGTTTGAGGGATATGATTCTTAAGGAAGCACATCATGCCCAGTATAATTTGCATCCTGGTGCAACAAAGATGTACCATGACATTAAGAATTCATATTGGTGGAGTGGAATGAAAAGAGATATCGCAGAATATGTAGCTAAATGTCAAACTTGTTAGAAAGTCAAGTTCGAGCATCAGAAACTGTTAGGTTGATATTTTATCTATTTAATTAGGGACAATATTAAATAATTTATACTTATTTTAATTCTTTTTTAACCCATTGTAGCCAGTTAATTTAAGTTTTAGTTGAATTTAATTACTGGGTAAGCGGATTTTAGTTTT
>CANXYC010927153.1:0-14158 GCA_948193065.1 Aleurites moluccanus | reverse complement strand
TGCTTCGAGTAAAGATTCAACTGAGAGGCTCAATACGCCCCTAATAGCAACTCTTTTAAATCGAAAGAGAGCTAAAGAAGAAGAAAATATTCACTTGGAGAGGAAAAAAGATGAAATCTAGTGACGAAAATGATTTCTTGGTCTTTTTTCCTTGCTTTCGCGAGTCTTGGAGTGTTTCTGTGTGTCACTCCGTGTTTTTGTGTGTTTGGAAGGTGTGGGGAGGCTCTCTATTTATAATAGGAGCTTTGGGGGTCGAATCCCATCATTTTTCGATGTGGTATTCGGAAGAAATCAAGTGCAGAATGTCGCTGCCACCGACAAGAAGAGTTGTTGCCGCCAAAGGGGGGTGGCGGCGCCGCCATAGTGCCTTGGCAGCACAGGGTATGAAGGAGGGCGGCACCGCAGCAGGGCATTCCTGGGCTTGGCGGCTGCCGCCCAGAAGGGGTGGCGGCGGCGCTCTGGCGGCAATGCCAAGCCTAGAGGGTGGTACCTGCGCTCCAGCTTCGTTCTGAGGCCGTTCCGAGTCTCTCCGAGCTCGGGCTTGGTTTCGGGGAATGCCGTTCGGGTTGATGTGAGTCCGAGGGTGTAAAAAATGAGTGTTCACTGCTGGGTTCTTAGATGTTGTGAAATACCCCGAATGGGCAGCTAATGTAGTCCCTATAATGAAGAAAGATGGCAGGATACGCATGTGTGTTGATTATAAGGATCTGAATTGTTGTAGTTTGAAGGATGACTTTCCTTTTCCACACATAAACACTTTAGTAGATAATGCAACAGGTCAGGAAAGATGTTCATATGTTGATGGTTTCTCTGGCTATAGTCAGATTAAGATGAATAAGAGTGACAAGGAAAAAGCCACTTTCATTTCTCAGTGAGGTACTTTTTGCTATAAGGTAATGCCTTTCGGTTTGAAAAATGCTGGAGCAACTTACCAGCGTGCTATGGTGGCTTTATTCTATGATATGATGCATAAGGAAGTTGAGTGTTATGTGGATGACATGGTAATCAAATCTAAAGCAGGAGAGAGTCATGTAGCTGTACTTCGAAAAGTGTTATAATGGCTTCATAAATACAAGTTGCGCCTTAATCCCAATAAATGTGTATTTGGAGCTATAAAAGGGAAGCTTTTGGGTTTTGTTATTAGCAAGGATGGTATTGAAGTTGATCCAGATAAGATTAAGGCAATCCAAAGCATGTCGGCCCAAAAAACAGAGAAAGAAGTCAGAAGTTTCATGGGAAAGTTGAATTATATTTCTCGATTCATTTTCAATTTAACTGCCACTTGTGAGCCGATTTTTCGCCTTTTACGAAAAAATTACACCGGAGGTTGGGATGTAGAGTGTCAGAAAGCCTTCGACAAAATTAAAGCATATCTACAAAATCCTCCTGTTTTAGTGCTTCCAGTACAAGGGCGACCTTTTATATTATATCTGGTAGTTCTACCTACCTCTATGGGATGTGTCTTGGGGCAGCAAGATGATTCTGGTAAGAAAGAAAGAGCCATTTATTACTTTAGCAAGAATTTTACAGCTTATGAAACTCGTTATTCGACACTTGAGTGTACTTGTTGTGCTTTGGCATGGACTACTCATCATTTAAAGCAATACATTTTGAATAACACCACTTGGCTCATTTCTCAAATGGATCCTATCAAATATGTTTTAGAAAGCCCTTATGTACCTGGAAAAATTGCCAAATGGCAAGCCATGTTGTCTCCTTATGATGTGAAGTACATGACCCGCAAAGCAGTTAAAGGTAGTGTCATTGCCAATTTCTTAGCTGAGAACCCTTTGGACGAATATGAAGCATTGGAGTTTGAGTTTCCTGATGAGTACATCAATGCAGTTAAGGAGGCAGATGATATATGGACAATGTACTTTGATGGCGCTGTCAACTTGTCTGGAAGTGGGATTGGGTCAGTTCTCATTTCTCATTTCTCCTTATGGGAAGCAATTTCCAGTAGCTATGAAATTGTGTTTTGAGGTTACTAATAACATTGCAGAATATGAGGCATGTGTCAGTGGATTATTAGCAGCCGTTAAACTGAACGTAAAGAAGTTAAAGGTTTTCGGAGATTCAGCTTTGATAATTTATCAAGTGAACGGTGATTGGCAAACAAGGGATCCCAAGTTAATCCCGTATCAAAAATACCTCACTCAGCTTCTCGAAGAGTTTGAAGAAATTACTTTCAGTCATTTGAATCGTGACAAGAATCAATTTGTTGATGCATTGGCTACTTTAGCGGCCTTGACGAAAATTGAAGAGAGCAGTACGAATTGTGGCCAAATCTACTCTTGCTTATTGTATGGTGATCAAAGAGGAATTGGATGGTCATCCTTGGTTCTATGACATTCAACAGTATGCTCTGCATCGAAAATACGCCCCTAGGGCTAATGAAAATGAGAAGAAATGTATTCGTCGAACTGTCCTTGAGTACTTTCCAAGTGGTGGAGTTCTTTATAAACGAGGATCGCAGCGCGAGTTGCTACATTGTGTGGACGTAAAAGAAGCGCAGTCTTTGATGTTTGAAATTCATGAAGGAAATTGTGGTGCCCATGCTAGTGGCCATATAATGGCAAGACAGATTCAAAGACAATGATACTTTTGGCTTACTATGGAAACAGACTGCATCAATTATGTCCGAAAGTGTAACAAATGTCAAATATACATGGATAAAATTCATGCTCCTCCTCATGCTTTATACAATATGGTGGCACCATGGCCCTTTGCAATGTAGGGAATGGATGTGATAGGACCCATTACCTCAAAAGCATCAAATGGGCATCGTTTTATTCTTGTGGCAATTGTTTACTTTAGTAAATGGGTAGAGGCTACTTCATTCGCTCAAGTGACACAGGGAGCAGTTGCTTGATTCTTGAATTGTGATATAATATGTCGTCACGGGTTACTTGAAAGATTGATCACAAATAATGCTCATAATTTAAACGGGCACATGATCCAAAAGTTATGTCAGCAATTTAAAATCAAGCGTCACAATTCCAGTCCATATAGGCTGAAGATGAATGGAGCAGTGGAGGCAGATAACAAAAATCTCAAAAGGTGGTAATCACTTACAAGGATTGGCATGAAATGTTGCCTTTCGCGTTGCATGCTTACCGCATTGGAGTCTGCACATCTACTGGGGCAACTCCATATTGACTTGTTTATGGAATGGAAGCAGTGATTCCTATTGAAGTGGAAATCCCTTCTTTATGGGTGTTGATGGAAGCTGAATTAGAGGAATCAGAATGGGCTCGGCTTTGATATGAGCAGTTAAATATGATAGAAGGAAAACTCCTAAATGCTATTTGTCATGGACAGCTATATCAGAGAAGGATGGCCAATGCTTATAACAAGAAAGTCTGCCCAATAGAGTTTCAGCCTAGAGATCTGGTTGTGAGGAAAATTTTACCAAATCAAGAAGACCCAAGGGGCAAATGGGCACCTAATTATGAGGGCCCATATATAGTGAAGCAAGCATTCTCAGGAGGAGCCCTTATTTTAATCAGCATGGATGGAGAAGATGTCCTTAGGCCTGTAAATTCAGATGCTGTAAAAATATATTATGCCTGATATTTAATAGAATGATATTTTTGCTCATTGTTACTTTTTTTTATATTGTTCTCTTCTACATGCACATATAAAAAGCAAGAATGAAAACCTGAAAAGGGCGTTCTTGGTAAAAAAAATATATAATAAAAATAAAAAGAAGCAAGGATGAAAACCTGAAAATGGCGTTCTTGGCCAAAAAAAAAAAAAGGTATGAAAACTTAGAACGAAATGTCCTTGAAAACTAAGTGGGGAATTACAAGGGCAAATATGTTGTGGGAGATTACAAGGGCAAAAGTAACTAGGGATGTTAGTTGGAAGGTTGAAATAAGGGGGTATGTCGAACAGATACATAAGTCAATTATCATTCAACTCTGGAAAATAATCATTCATGATATTCTACAGTTCAGACAAAGTCAGCATGCAGGAACAACAGTATCAACTTCTTTATCCCTCCCTCTCTTCTTTTTCTTTTCAAGATTACTAAAAAATAGGATTCATGTTCAAATAATTCTTCTTTATTGCTAGATGTTTTTTTTCTTCCAATAAATTCACCAATTTCTAGTTTGGCTATATATGTTAAACATTATTTCAACAAATATTTAAAAACAATTCTACTATTACTGATTTGTTAATCTGAGTCTCAGTAAAAGGCAAAAATCGCATTTGACATATAGTATCAGTGCGTTGAAGACTGGCACAAGAAGACATTTATGTATTTCAGATCAAAGTGGGGGGATGAGAGTACATACCATGAATGGAGGAATGACGTGTTTAGGGGTGCACAAAGACCATTTGTAAACATCTCAAATCTAGAAAACACCATACTCATGCCATGCCTTTTCTTTACCTTGTTTTTCCCTCTCGTTTCATCAAGATTTAAGGCAACATTTGATATTCTCGGGTTCAAGTTTGATTCTCTATCTAGTCCGAATATCTTTTCAATGTGAGAGCCGGCTCATATGACTTTCTTCCTTTGGTCTACCCATGACACAATTTATATTATTAAATGCTGGTTGGATTTTATACTTGTATATATCAGTTCATGATATATTTCAGTAAGTTAAATATCCTTACAAAAGCAACCCTAACCATAATCCAGCTCTTTCTTTACTTATTTTCTATATTGAGCTCCATACTTCGCTCAAATATAGAAAATTCCTAAAGAGGGGCAAGATGAGCTGATCTTATGATTTTAAGTTATGTAAATTTTTGTTATTTAAATTCCTTTCATGCATTGAATGTGATTCAGATTCATGCATTTTAATTCCATGCCATTTAAATTTCCTACCGTGCACTGAATGTGATTCAGATTCATGCATTTTAATTTCATACCATTTAAATTTCCTGCCGTGCACTGAATGATTCAGATTCATGCATTTTAATTCTCTGTCATTTTAAATTTCTATCATGCATTGAATGATTAAGATTCATGCATTTTAATTTTTTGCTATGCATTGAATAATTAAGATTCATGCATCCTTATTGAATGATTAAGATTCATGCATTTTTCATCATGTATTGGATAATTAGTATTCATATATCATGCATTAAATGATTAAGATTCATGCATTTTTCCATCATGCATTGAATGATTAAGATTCATATATTTTCTATCATGTATTGAATAATTAGTATTCATACATCATGCATTGAATGATTAAGATTCATGCATTTTTCCATCATGCATTGCATGATTAAGATTCATGCATTTTTCATCATGTATTGAATAATTAATATTCATACATCATGCATTGAATAATTAAGATTCATGCATTTTCTATCATGTATTAAATAATTAAGGTTTATTCATCCTGCATTGAATGATTAAGATTCATGCATTTTTCCATCATGCATTGAATAATTAAGATTCATGCATTTTCTATCATGCATTGAATGATTAAGGTTCATACATTTTCCATCATGTATTTCATGTATCGAATAATTAATATTCATACATCATGCATTGAATAATTAAGATTTATGCATTTTCTATTATGCATTGAATGATTAAGATTTATGCATTTTCCATCATGCATTGAATAATTAAGATTCATGCACCATGTATTGAATGATTCAGATTCATGCATTTTTTTTGGTTGTGTATTGAATGATTAAGATTCATACATCATGCATTGAATTATTAAGAATCATGCATTTCTGGTATGCATTGAATAATTAAGATTCAGGCATCATGTATTGAATGATTAAGATTCATGCACTTTCTGTCATTTATTTTCTGTCATGCATTGAATGATTAAGATTCATGCATTTTAATTTTCTGTCATGCACTGAATGATTCAGATTCATGCATTTTAATTTCTTGTCATTTTAAATTTCTGTCATGCATTGAATGATTAAGATTCATGCATTTTAATTTCCTGTCATTTTAATTTTCTATCATGTATTGAATGATTAAGATTCATACATTTTAAATTTTCATGCCTGATTTTATTTTTATGATTTACTTTTTTATGCCATATCTAATTTAATTTTTGTGTCATTTTGAAAATTAAATAATACAAAAGCAAAAAGCAAAAAAAAAAAAAAAAATTTATGCAATTCAATGTTTATCATGTTATCCAGAGTTAATTAGAGGTTTTATTTTAGTTTGTCTGGCCAAAATATATGTTTTTTATCTTTACTCATTTTCCATTTCATTTTGAAACGAAAAACTAGTAAATAGGGGCAACTATAGACACCATATTTTGTCCAGCTTTTTTTTAAAAAAAATATATATATATTTCTTTAAAAAAAAAAGGATTTTCATGTTTTTATCAATTTGTTCAAAAATATTAAGAATAATTAAAATTTAAAAAGAAATAAGAATTTTATAATTTAAAAATTTTATATTTTGAGAAAATAAATGAAAAAATAAAATTGAGTTTAAGTTTTTGTTCAAATTTTAATTATTTAATTATTGCTTTATTTTAGTTTATTTTATTTTATTAATTGGATGATTTGTGGGCCCAAGGATAGAAAATAACAAATATTCAAATCCAAATCCAATCAAGCCCAACCCAATATAGTCCAATCCAATCAAGCCCAAACCCAATTAAGCCCATGAAGGCTGAGTATTCTGGAACAAAAAGAGAGGGACATTGTAGTATTTTTCTTTAGTTTTTGTTCTTTACATAATGGAAGAAAATGATTTCACAGGGGGATCGTTGTTTTTGCTGCTAAAAATTCTACTCAGAAAATTAAAAGAAAACAAAAAGGAAAAACTGAGCCTCTATGCTCTTTTCCTCTACGAAAAATCAGTAGCCTCTGGCTCCATTTTCCCTCTGCTCTTTCTTCCTCTCTCCACGAAAAAACCCAGTACCCTCTGCTCTCCTCTACTCTCTTTAGCCTCACCATTAACCCACCTTGCTCAACTTCGAAAGTCAATTCGATTTTGGGCTAAGTCGGGTCTATTTTCTATGGTTTACGACTTTGACGATTTCTCCGTTGCTGGGTATGGCTTTCATATTGCGATTGCCTCTTTAGAATTTGGGTTTGAAGTTTTAATATGTTTCATTTTTTTTTTTTGGGTGTTATTTTTCTGCTTGCGATTTTATCATTTACCATTCCTGTGACTGTGGGATTTTGTTTTAATTGGGTCTGGTTCTACTTGAATACAATAAACTGATTCTGTGTGGTATCCATGTTTTGCTCATTCTGTGATTCTGGGATTTTTGGCTTTTTCTTTTGGGTTTTTCGCCTTCGATTCTGTTTTTTGAGTTGCTGGATTTTCTGATTCACAATTTCATTTAGTCTTGATTGTTTGAACTTGATTCCTGTTTCTGATTTTGAGGCTTCTGTTTTTTTGCATTATTGCGATTTCTGGTTCGTGATTTTCAGATTTGAATTGATTTTTGTTTAGTCTGGACTGCTTGAGCTTGATTCCAATTTTGGATTAGAATGGGATACTTGGGTTTGGTAATTTTCGATAGATCGTTTGGCTTATTTTCTGTGTTTTGCTTTGGTTTTGATTAGGTCTGATATTGTATATATTCTCAGTGAGTTTCTAATCTAAAACTGTATTTTTTTTTTATGTCTGTTCTGTTTTGGCTCCAGTTTTGGGGTTTTCGTTTCATGATTCTGGGGTTTCCTTTTCCAATTTTGAGGTCTCAGTTTCGCTATCTATTTGGTCCATGATTCTGGGGTTTCTGGTTCAAGATTTTCATTTAAGTTTTGACTGTTTGAAGTTGATTCCAGTTTAGGATTTTGAGTTGTGTGTCCAATTTTTCTGGGAACGCAATACTTGGGTTTGACGATTTTTTTGGTAAATTGATTGGTTAACTTCTGGTGTTTTGCTTATGATCTTTGATCAGTTTCTGGTATTATATGCCCTCGTTGATTTCTAATCCGGAATTACAATCTTCTGGGGTTCTAGAGATTTACCGGTTGGTTCTTTGTTCTTTTGTGATTACGACGGATTGGGTTTGCTATTTTGTGGTTTGCGCTTCAGTGTTGTTTCTGGTTTAGTCACTCATTTTCGCTGAATTGGGTCTGATTTTGCTTTTGTCTCATGAATTGATATTGCAATCTTGATTCAATTTTGGGTCATTTGCGGTGGTTTCGAATGGTAAATCTCGAATTACTTTTGAGTTCCTTTGATTTTGCTCTTCAACATTCATATGAATAAACCGGTATATAAAGAAGCATTTATATATATATATATATTAGTTTTTCAGGGCATTCAAGCTCCAAAGCATCATATTCTTCTAAAAGGTTTTGACATGGGATTCCATATTATAACCTTTGAATCAAGCTTTGAAGTTTGAAATTTATTTTTATAATGGGATTCCGTCGTTTAGAATAAATAGTTAAATTAAATTTTCTCTAAAAAATAATAATAATGAGTAATCAATAATTAATTCAGGTGAAAATGAAAAAGTTATGTTGATTTGGGATTAATCTTGAAAATTTTAAACTGAATAATTTTTAAATTAATTTTTTGTGTTTGTTTGAATTTAATTTGGAATAATAATTTTGTTAATATTCAAAAGATGGATATATTTTATTTCACTCACCAATTTAATAAACTTTGAAATCTTTAAAAATAATATATTTATTTAAGTACATAAAGGATTGTGATGATGACTATACTCGAAATCAATTAACAAAATAGTTAAAAGAAAAAGAAAATAATTTTTAGCAGGGTAAAATTAAGTTAAAATCATTAATTTTGGTTTGGCTTGAAATGGATAACCTTTATTTAAAGTAAATTTAGTTTATTATTTTACTTCCTTTGTGTTAATTTAATTAATTTATTTTTTATTTATCAATATCAAAAGATAATTTTTAATTTTTAATTTTTAATTTTAAAAAAAATTTGATTCAAATAAAGGTTATCTAATTTTGAACCTTAAAATTAAAAAATTTAAATTTAAATTTGCAGGTAAAGTTATTAATTTCTTTTAATATATTTTGACAAAAATAAATCTAAGCCCTTTAAATATAATTTATCTATTTATAAATTTTTGGCCTTTTTATTATTTTTTGGTTTTATTGTTTTTTTTGTTCATTTTATTCTTGGTTCTGCATGATTTATTTTTTTTAAAGTTGAAAGCAGATAGATTCAAAGCGAGCAGTATAATTTTATTGTAACTTTTATTTTATTGTATTTTAAATTTTTGTAATTTAAATTAATTTTGTAATTTATGAAATATTAATTTTTAGTTTAATTAAATTAATTGTTAATTCATTTTACTATATTTATAGTTATCTCTGTTATTTTTTTTTTTTTTTTTTTATGAATGATTAAGAATAAAAGTGAAAAATAAAATTAATTATGCCCGATCAAAATCCAAATCAAATTCAGTTTCTACTTTTCCGGTTAATTTCATCTTTCATTAATATTCATAAATAATTCTCTAAATAATCATCATTCTGATTAAGAGGAAAATAAATAAATTTGCACTATATAAATAATCAAGAAAAATAAATTTTTAAAGGCCAATTTAATATTTTGAAAATTAACTTGTGGAGTGTCTAATACCTTCATCATATGTTTGTGACTTCCAAATCTAAACTTTGGTTTAACAGATCAAATTTGTAAAAGTTTCTGATTGAACCTTTTAAAACAATTTAATTGGTGGCGATTCTATTTTTCATTTTTGATTCAAAAAATAAGTTTTATTTTTCGCCATTTTATCGTGGCGTATTTAAAAACATTGTGATAATTGATATGGATACTTACTATACTCTTTACTTGTTATCATATATTGATTCTACAGGTCATATATAGGCAACTATGGTATTATGAACATTTACTGCATTTTTATACATATGGATTCACTAAGTATTTTTATACTCACCCCTTTAGTGGTTTATATTTTTCAGAACTGCAGTGAGGCTTGAATTCCATTGGCACCTTCTATCCTTGCCTTGGAATTGTACTACTTGAAACATGTAATATTCGGGTCCCAAAAGTATATGTAGATATTTATATAGTATAGAGGTTTCATGGTACTGTAATCTTAGGATTAGCATATATATGTATGTGATTGTATTTCTATGGTTTTGCATATATATATTATGTTATGTATGGATATAGTTTGATATACAGATATATGTATTGAGTTGTTATTAGAGATCCAGAGGGATTATTGATGATAAAGATATGAGTATTGATAATAAAGTATATTGGAAGTGCTTATTTACATGTTTACAGCTGAGCATAGTCATATTATAGAAGAGATGCTGTCAAAATTTCAATAGAAATGTACAGCTATATATGAATTGCTTGACATGTCATATAGATAACTAGGTTCTTTGTGGTACTGGTAGTTTAGGCATCACCCGTACTCTAGGACCATCGCGACTCCCAGGTTAGGTCGTGACATTAGGGTTCAAGACTTTGGGCTTTGATGGGCTTAAAACTTTTAAGCTTTGGATCGACCATTAACTCTTTGGTTCTTAGTCCATAGATCATGTATGCATGGTTATGCATGTATGCATGTATGAGAAAATTATCTCGTGAGCATATGTTTAAAAGGTTCTCTTTTATTATGGGTTATAGGACCTAGGGTCTGGATCTTAAGTTCATTACATGAAATGGGTTTGGGTGGTTTAGATATTAGGTACCCGTCACACTAGAGCAGTGATATACCTAACCACATGTGAAACAAAGAGTTTCGCGTGGGTCCAATAGTATGACTGCTCGTTACACTTCAAAAAGATTGAAAATTCGTCGTGAGGTGGATACTTTTGCAATCTCCCAACATACTCAAAGAGAATTGTTAGATCAATGCTACTCGCAATCCAAAGGCTTAACATTGTAATTGGTTGTTATGTAATGATGCATGAAAATCACAGTTAAACTAAAAGCCAAGTAAAAAATTTTAACCAATTGTTAGCCCACTTATTCTTTTTCTTTTAGAAAAACAGTTTGTCCCCAGTTGAGTCACTAACTTTGAGGCCTCGCCTGAGTACCTCGTCCGGTCCGCTTGGAATCGGAATGCTTATTATGGGTGATTTCTCACGATTGCGACAACATCGCGCCTTTATTGTAAATTGATTTTTATTTTGAAAATGAACTGAGAAGTCGCCACTTAAGTTATTTTTATTGGGAAAATTTAAGAAAAAACCCATTTTTGACTCCAATCTTTATCCTAAAGGAAAATGCACTAGACCTTCGAAACCAAAGAGGGTTCGGGGGTTAGGTTTTTTGTTAATACTTAATTTTTATGCTTAACTTTGATTTAAATGGTTTTTCATGAGCAATTTAAGGATGAAATTTATACATGAATGAGTAAGTAAAGCAATAAAACAATTAAATAAAGCAATAAATAGATTAATTATTACAATTTAAAAACCCAAAAATAGAGGATATCAACTCTAACCCTTATAGGTTCTAGGTTGATCACACATTTCTCAAATAAGTTAAAGCAGAAAAGGGAAAATAGTTTTTTTTTTTTTTTTTTATAGCTTTTAGATTTGATGCTTTTGAAATAAGCATGCCTAGGTATCCCTTTGAAAATGAATCAAAATCCGCATAGTTTGCCCTTCTTGCGAAGGGATTGGTCTTATTTTAAATCTAATTTATCATGTTTTGTTTGATTGGTGCTTTACCAAATTGAAAAGAACAAGTTTAGTGATTATATCTTTGGTCTTGGTCTAAGAGAAGGTGACGGTCTGAGGGCCTTTCCAGAATGAAGTTCCACCTTGAGAAATGATAGAAATGGTCGAATCGCCTCCTTGGAGCAGGATTCTTCTTGGTAAAGGGAAGGATTAATTAATTATTAAATATTTGGAGGAATTTTTTATTTTTTAGCTCAAAAAGAACTAAAGAAAATAAGAAATCAGGTATAGGAGGGAGAAAAGAATAAAATCAAATAGTAAAAACTCAAACTAAGTGATTTCGGTGTAATTTAGAAGGTGGAGAAAGCTCTTTATTGATAATAGAAGCTAGGGGGGTCTCATTTCATCATTTCTCGATGTGGGATTTGGTGAAAAAGGTGTAAAATACGAAGCTGCCACCAAGCAGAAGGGGGAGTGCCACCAGAGGAGGGGTGGCAGGGCTGCCAAATAGGGGGGCGGCACCAGGTGCAAAAGAGGGCGGTACCTAGAACGAGTGGAGGAAACAGGTAATGTTGCCGCCCTCAAGGCAGGATGGCACCGCCCTATCACGTCCCAATTTCAGAATATGACGATCCTAGGATGCAAGAAATGGTAGAGGTGACCGGCACCCGTAGAACCCAGTATCTTATTCTATAATCAACTACTACCTTATTACTATCCAATTATTTACTTATTATTCATTCTATATTCTATCACCTTGTATTCTGTCATTCTGTAATTAAACACTCACATGTCTGTAATCATCATACACAAATGCAATATTGATATTTAGCCTCCATATAGTATCATATATTTATAAATATAGTCTAACTATTCTAAGTTATACATAACCCATGGAACAACTAAAAATATATACAACACAGAGTTTAAAACATTACACTGTCAAAATAAATTGCAGAATTCCACAGAGGAAAGAAAGTCTAGATTCTGCCTTTTAATATGAACCTGAAAAATGGTAAACAACTAATGGAATGAGTATATAATACTCAGTGAATCTAATATGCATAATTTAGAGGTAAGGATAGATAAGCAATGAAATAATAGGTAAATAATCAATAATTAATAGGGTTACACACTAAATGACAAAATAAGATAAAGTTATCAGAATCAAAGGTTTGGAATCAATGAACATATTAATAATACTCATATTATGTAGATAAGACATATATTGGGCAATGAACTCATATAATCTCATATCATGAACATAAGGCTGATCAATCACTTATGGCTAGGACAATTAACCCTTCCCAGCTAAGGCTCCATATAAACAATGTGCACATTGCTAACGGTATTTACCCACTGTCCCGTCGGTAAGGAAGCTCTGTTAAAGCAACATATGATCCAATATAGGTATTGAACAGTTCAATGGAATACAATAGGAAGCAATTAGCTTATCAATAAACAATAGCTTTCAAGTCAATCAAATGATATTGTAATTCAATAACTTGTAATCAATGGAAGATACAAATGGATCAACAATAGGTATAACAATTAATAAAGGATTGATATACAACATGGTTATCCAAGGTCATTTAGTTGACACAATTATGGTAGGCCTACGGATGAAGCATGTGATAGGCCTATAGATTTTGAACTAAGCATTTCATCAAACATATGGTGTGCAACATTCATTAAGCCAATATGTTAGGTTTTAGTGCAACATTGATGTTGCCCCATTATCAAACAAACAAACCACAATTTAGGCAATATAACAAGCATTGGATATTCAACAAATAAAATCAATCGAAGGATCAAATAGATATGTGAATTAAGAAGAAAACCAAGCAAAATACAAAAAGGTGAATAGTGACTAAGCATTCGATCAAGATGGAGAAAATGGGGAAGGTTTCCAATCAACATTTCAATGCTTTGGACATGTTTAATGATGCATATTAAACTCACCTCACACTTCAAATTAGCAAGGAAAATTGATTTTCCACCTTAAGCTTCAAAGTAGGCAAAATTCACAATCTTCCAATTCTTTATTTTCTACACTAAAACAACCATCATTTAATCTTCCATTAACATCTAATTAATATATTCTAAGCTAATTTGACATTAAACATCAATAATCTAGAGTTTAGAAACAAACAACTTCAATTAGGGTTTCCTAATTTGGGGATTTTCTATTAAATGCATCAATTGATGCAATTAAGCTACAAACCCATCTAATTCAATGTCTAACACACTTATTTAGCCTATTTAATCAATGAAATGAACATATTACCTTGTGATGATGTGTGGGCCGAAACCTTCTTTCACTTTGTTCTTGATTCCTTTGAGTTCCTAAGTGAAAAATGGATGGAGATGGAAGAATCAAGGTTAGGAGTTAAGTTTTCTTAAGAAAATTGCTTGAAAAATGGAGGGACATGCAAAGATATGGTTTCAGCCAAAGGTGGATTGTAACACCTTAGTCTAAACCCTAATAGGGACCTTTAGGGAATTAATTTTTCCTTTCTTATTGATGTGTTAATATTATGTGTGAATGCATGGAATATATGTATATGCATGTTATATGACCTAATTTTTAGGCCTAAAGTTG